>JAJPUD010008824.1:0-82913 GCA_023553655.1 Myrmecobius fasciatus | reverse complement strand
GAATCTGATATTCTGAAAAGCAAAGGACCTGGGATTACAGCCAAGAATAAACTATCCAGCTAAAATGAGCTTTTTTTTTTTTTTTCAGGAAAGAAGATGGGCATTCAATGATATAAATGAATTTCACCTATTTCTAATGAAAAGACCAGAACTGAACAAAAAATTTGATCTCCAAACACAAAACTCAAGAGAAACATAAAAAGGTAAAAAGAAAAAAAAAAACAACAAACTCTTGAGAACTATATTTCTGTTATGAATATACTTAGAGAATGAGGGTTTGTTTTATTATGATAATTATTATGAGATTATGATTATGATTATTATGATAATATGAAAAAGAAATTAGGTAGAAAAGGGATAACACTGGAAGAAGAGGAAAAATGAGGTAAAATAAGGGAAATTACATTACATGTAAAGGCAAAGAAAACCTATTATAATTGAGGGAAAGAAGGGAGGGGGATGAGCATTGTGTTAATCTTAATTTCATCAGATTTGGCTTTGAGAGAACAATAGATGGATTTGGTATCACAAAGAAACTTGTCCTACCTTATAAGGAAATAGGAGGGAAAGGGAGAAAAGAAAGGGAAAGACTAATAGAAGGGAAAACAGAAGAATTAGGGGAAAGGTGTAAAAAAGAGGGTGGGGCTTTAAAGGGGAAGGATTGTATGAGGAAAGTGGTTATGAAAAGCAAAATGCTAGGGGGGAGGGAAAGGGGATAGGAAAGAGAAAAGCATAACTTAGGGTAAATAAGATGGCAGGAAATACAGAATTAGTTATTTTAACTGTGAATGTGAATGGAATGAACTCTCCCATAAAATGGAAGCGGATAGCAGACTGGATAAAAGCCAGACTCCAACAATATGCTGTTTACAAGAAACACATTTAAAGCATAGAGACACATACAGGGTGAAGGTAAAGGGCTGGAGTAGAATCTATTATGCTTCAGGTGAACAAAAAAAAAAAAAAAAAGCAATTCTGATCTCAGATCAAGTAAAAGCAAAGATAGATCTAATTAAAAGAGGCAAGGAAGGAAACTATATCTTACTAAAGTGTACCTTAGATAATGAAACAATATCAATACTAAACATATATGCACCAAATGGTATAGCATGGAAATTCCTAGAGGAAAAGTTGAGAGAGATGGCAAGAAGAAATAGACAGCAAAACAATAATAGTGGGGGATCTCAACCTCCCTCTCTCAGAACTAGATAAATCAAACCACAAAATAAATAAGAAAGAAGTTAAGGAGGTAAACAAAATGTTAGAAAAGTTAGGTATGATAGATCTTTAGAGGAAATTAAATGGAGACAGAAAAAAGTTTACTTTTTTCTCAGTGGTTCATGGAACTTATACAAAAACTGACCATGTGTTAGGACACAAAAACCTCAAAATCAAATGCAGGAAGGCAGAAATAGTAAATGCATTTTTTTTTTCAGATCATGATGCAATAAAAATCACATGCAACATAAGGCCAGGAGAAAAAGAGACCAAAAACCAATTGGAAACTAAATAATCTCATCCTATAGAATGAATGGGTGAAACAGCAAATTACAGACACAATTACTAATTTCATCCAAGAGAATGACAATAATGAAACAACATACCAAAATTTGTGGGATACAGCCAAAGAGGTAATAAGAGGAAATTTTATATTTCTAGATGCTTATTTGAATAAAATAGAGAAAGAGAAAATCAATGAATTAGGCTTGCAACTAAAAAAGCTAGAAAAAGAATAAATTAAACCCCCTCAATCAAATACCAAACTTGAAATCCTAAAAATAAAAGGAGAGATTAATAAAATTGAAAGTTAAACTATTGAATTAATAAATAAAACTAAAAGTTGTTTTTATGAAAAACCCAACAAAATAGATAAGCCTTTAGTTAATTTGATTAGAAAAAGGAAAGAGGAAAATCAAATTAGTCTCAAAAATGAAAAGGGAGAACTTTCCACCAATGAAGAGGAAATTAGAGCAATAATTAGAAGTTACTTTGCCCAACTTTATACCAATAAATTTGATAACCTAAGTGAAATGGAGGAATATCTAAGGTTGCTTCTAACTTTAACTCTAATCATTGTACCCAACAACATCATTATTATCCGATAATCAATTCTGATGAATATGAATCTTTCCAACAGTGAGATGACTGATGCCAGTTCCAAAGATCTTGTTCTAAAGAGAGCCATCTACTCTGTGGGAATTGGATGTGGATCACAACATAACATTCTCACTCTTTTTGTTGTTCATTTGCATTTTGTTTTCTTACTCATTTACTTTTTTTTTTTTGACCTGATTTTTCTTGTGCAGCAAGAGAATTGTATAAATGTCTATACATATTGGATTTGTCATATATTTTAACATGTTTAACATAAAAAAATTAAAAGAAAAACAAAAAAATAACTTTAACTCTATGATCCTGTGACTTTAAGTGAAGATAGAGCAGTCTCAACTAAAAATTAAATCAACTTTCCTCTATTACACTGGAGAGATTTGGTACAACATTGACAGAAGGTGTTAACCTTTGGCCTAATCCTATTCACTTCAACAAGTTCATCATGCACTTACTTTATACTAGAGGCAGCTAGAAAGATCAATGGATAGAATACCAGACCTGGCAATAGGAAGACCTGAGTTCAAATCCAGTCTCAGACACTCTCTAACTATCTGAATGAACTCTAGGTGGGTCACTTAAAGTGTTTGCCTTAATTTACTGGAGAAATGGCAAACCAATCTAATATCTTTGCCAAGCCAACCTCATGGTATATGGGTACTAAAAGCTGGACAGCACTAAAGTACAATGTATTTGGCTCTATGTACTAGCACTGGGGACATAAAGAAAAGCAAAAAAGCTCCACAAGGGCTCACAGTCTGATGGGGAAGATAACATGCAAACAATTATGTTCTAACAAGGTGTACATGGGATAAATAGGAAATAATATCAGAGGAAAGGTGCCAGTATTGATAATCAGAAAAAAACTTCTTGCAAAAGGTTGGATTTTAACAGTGAAATGGTTAAAAAAAAAAAAGTGAGTTAAGAGAACAATAGATTGAGAGAACATAATTGTGAAAGAATATTATATAAAAGTTTATAATATGGAGCAACCATGACAAGACATCTAACACAAGTTATGTGAATAGCACATAAGAGTTAGCAAAAGAGATTTTAACAGCATATAAGAGGAAAGACAAGTTACCTAGAATTCACAATTAATCAAGAAGAAGTCACTAAAGGAAAGATTCAGGAAGTGAGAGTACATCATTGACTGAGAACTAAATTTATAGAGAAGTTTAGCAGACTAATACCAAAAAGGAGTTAGCAGGGGAAAGGGATTGTACCATTGATTGGGCAGCTAACCTTAAAAGAGATTTAACTATAACAAGGAGAAAGGTGCCATGAGACAGAGTACTCCAGGACAGGCTAACTCACAATTACCCAGGAGGAAGAAGCCATTAAAGGGAAAATGCTATGAAGTAGGCTAGAGTACCTCTAAGCAAGCAAATTCTGAAAAGAAATTAGCAAAGATCTACACCATAAGTAGATCTTTTATAAGGGAATTATTTTTTCTAGCAAAATTTATTTTTAATACATATTACTTTATGAATCATGTTGGGAGAGAAAAATCAGAGCAAAGGGGAAAAACCATGGGAGAGAGAAAAAACAAACAAACAAAAAGTGAACATAGAATGTATTGATTTACATTCAGTCTCCTTGGTTCTTTTTCTAGATGCAGATGGCAGTTTCTGTCCAAAGTTTTTATAGGGGAATTACGACCTCTTGGGTTTGACATCATAATTTAGCTTTTAGATTGGATAAATAAGATAAATAATAAATAAAATGAGTTTTCTAGAACCCTCCTCCCTCCAATTTGGGGGAGGAGGGGAGGGATGTAATCTGAAAATCCACTTAAACAGAAGATCTACTTAAGAACAAAAGGCTCATTTAAAGCTAAAATAATCCTTTCCTTGCCCTTCTGCCTGCTTCTAGGAGGATTATACTCCATCAGAATTTCAACTTTCTCTGCTGATACTAAGCACTCTGAACCTCATCTACAAAATCTGAGGAAATCAGGAAAGTCTAGAGACTGAAGTGATGAAGAAGACCTTCCAAGCATGGGGATAGCAGGTGAGAATGAATTGTCAAGTTCAAGAAGGTCAGTGTCCTTAGATTTCAGCATGTAGAGGAGAGTTAGGTATAAGAAAAGTGGAAAGGTCGGAAAGTGCTTAAGTATTTTTCAATATTTTTATAGATGTAAAATTTTAAGACAAAAAGCCTTTTTTCAGATTTTTGTTAGATTTCATATAAGCTCCTTCATATAAAGAAGTTGCTAATTCTGTTGTGCCCTCCAAAAGTTTTGAAGTATCTCAGAGTCTCCACTTCACAAGACCATTCTGAAAGAAGGGAGACTTTAAAAACTGGAGGCCTGTGCTCCTCACAATTGTCTGCTAATTATCAAGTAAATGACTATTACCTGGTCTATTCTTTCAGAGAATGAAAATAGATAGTGTATGGAAAATCACCATAAATTAAATAAGGTCTCTGAAAGAAAGGCCTGTTCTTCTTGTCTTGCACAAGAAGAAGCCCAAAGAAAATAGTAATTCTAGAAGCATTAGATGCAGAGTTGAACTGCTTTTTTGTTCTAAAGTTCTTGGCATCTTTGGCTGCAAATTTTCTTCCAGGCAGAAAAAAAACCCATGGTAGCCACACTGAGCCAATGAGATTGGTGTTTTGTTTTGCTGCTTCTGTGACAAAGATTTCTGCTTTTTTCAGAAAGCTGGGGAAACTTATATGTAATGTCCCCACACAATTCTGTCTCTTGCATCTATTTCCTCTTCTCACAATCTTAATCTTCATAATTTCTTAACTGACTCATCATAATAGATCCTTAACTATTCTCTTTTTCTGCTCTCTCCTCCTCTATCCATCCTCCATAAAAATACCAAGGTAGTCTTAAGGTGGTAGATCTGTGCACCTTACAATCCTATTAACATTTATTAGCTCCCTTTTGACTCTAAGATAAAATAAAATGATCCCTTTCTTCATGAATTTGCAAAAGCAATCTCCAGTTTTCCTCTTTTTTCACCCTCTTAAAATCCTTCTCTTCATGTGAGGTCCATCTCAGATACTAACTCCTTTATAAAGCCTTCTCCGTTGCCCTAAAAAAATATTTCCTCAGTTATTTTTTTAAAGTGTATTTTGTTGGGATCTATCCTTTGTTTCTATCACACTTTACCTTGTATTATAGCTATCTGGCTACATGGCATTTTTCTTGATAAAATACAAGCTCACTGAAGGTAGGAACTTTATTTTTGGTTTTGTATTTCCAGATTTTAAAACTACTTTCAAAAGTTAGCAAGTAGGGCAGAGAGGAAATATGGGAAAGATTACTGAGTCCTACTTATTTTTGTTCTATAGTTCGCTTTTGTTCAACAACAGCAATGACAAAAATGTGTTGCAAACCCCCAGGGTAACTTAATATGTGAGTGGTAATATTTGTAAAAAATCATTTACTGCTTAAGGCAATATTAAAGAATTTTGGGTCAAACCCTTGAACCACTGTAGCCAACTTGCATCAAACCACTAATTGGGAACCACTCATTTATAGAATAGAGATGCTAGCTTTGTAATCAGGAATATAGAGAGTGTGACCTTGGATAAGCCGCCCTCCCTAAAATATACTTACTTGTCAATTGTATATGATCTAACAGTTAACTAACTTTATTTTATCTGCTTAATAATGTTTCCAATCTTACTGTGTCTATATCTTGGATAGGTCTGTATGGATCAATCTTTCTTAAACTAGGAGTTCCTAGAGAGTAGAGACTAGAGCTCCTTTTGTTGAGCATAGTGTCCAGATACATACTTTAGAATCTGCTTTTGGGTGATTAATAGGAGGAACAGACAATATGGTAGTAATTTATTTTATAAATTGCATGCTCCACCCAGAGAGAGGGATGTGAAATGTGGACCACAACATAACATTCTCATACTCCTTGATTGATGTTTGCTTACATTGTGTTTCCTTTATCTGATATATCGTTTGTGTAGATAAGATTTTCCTTGCACAACAATGATAAGTTTGGAAATATGTATACCTATATTTGATTTGCCAATATTTTAACATAATTAACATGTAGTGGATATCCTGCCATCTAGGGGAGGGGTGGGGAGTTGGGGGGAAAAATTTGTAACGGAAAGCTATGTAAGGGTTATTGTTGAAGAATTACCCACACATATGTTATGCAAATAAAATAAAACTTTAAAAAAATTTAAAAAATTTAAAAAAAAATATGCTCATCAAACTTTGACCTAGAGTGATTTTGATAATGCTGTTAATTAGTCTTCCTTTTCCATTAAGGTTGATGTAAAAAATTATTCTGTTGCTCTCCCTTTTAATCACCACCAGTCTGATGCAGTTTACTTAAAAAAAAAAATGCTCTTTAATTCTTAAAAAAATACAGATCAAAATGATTAAAGATCTTACAGTAAACCATTAATGTACGTCTGCTTTTAGCTCAGGTTACTTGGAATCCTCTCAAAGACAAACACTAATGATTTTTTTAGTGGCTTTAGAGAAGACTCAGAAACAACCTTGTCAGTCATACTGTTTCCCACAGAAACTCTACACAGCAGGAAAAGCAAGGATGATAGGTCAAAGGGGTTGAAGCTGTAGCGAAAAGATTAATATTAATGGATTAGATATCAAATTAGCTGCTCTTCTTTTGCCTGCAGATGATGTTTTGAGGGTATTGGGTCTCCAGGGACGTGAAACTTCAGTGGCTATAACACATCCTATCACCACTTAAAATAAGAGACCTTTCCCAGTTTTCAGTCCCCTAAGAATAAAAATGCTTAGCATTCTGGCTGGATTTATTCACACATCACCACAGCAGATTTTCTTCCCAGACTGGTTGCCTTCTGACAATGTCTGGTAATATTGTAAACAAACTGTATGAAAATTCCATTTTGTATACATTTCAAGTCAGCATCTCTCATTTCCATTCATTTCTCCATTATTTTTAAAAGCACAGATGTCTCTTTGGAGATGAGGGCTAAGGGTGTGTGTCTACAGCAAGCATTGATAGATAAAAAGTGTTTTGTAACCCATTTAGGATAAATTTACTACTTTGGAGTGTGTTTCCTTTTTGTATCTATCATAGGGCCTTGAAAATAATTATGAAGTCCTAGTTTAATTTTTGTTGATTGCTTCTTGTGTGTGTAAATGAATGTATTCACTCTAGTATAATAGGAAGATCAAATTTCTTATTTCATGATTTTCTTTTCTATTGACCCTAAAACCCACTGGCAGGCTGGGTTTCTATTTTGTTATTTTAGTAAAAATCTCAAACTTTTCAGAAATGAGCTTGGCCCCCAGGGAAAAAGAGAGATTATGACACACTAGGGAGCTTGGGATATGTTTTGCCTACTGTTTCAGGAAGGGAAGCTTTGTGCAAACGTGCCCAGAAAATCCAATAATTGGCATATTTGACAAACTGAAGACTTCAATGAACAGTCTCTGGGTGGTTAGGGAAAGGGGTATGTATGACAAGGTTTGTGTGTGTGTTTGTGTAAGGTAGAGGTGGAGATTATATGTCTCCAAATTGTCCTGTGGACCAGAGCAGCAGAAAACCTGGAAAAGATACTTTTTGAAACCATAATTCTTCTGGGCAGGGTGTCCAAGGAGTCTGCCACAGAAGTGGAGTGTTGATCTATTGCTCAGTTTATTTATAAAATGTAAACTGGAGAATAAAGTTCTTTGATAATCCAGCTAACAGACACTGAGGGACAATGACATGTATAAACAGTTAATGTGTACTGATGAGGCAGGGAACAGGAACATGTGGAAAATAATGACTTGCTGTTTTATCTTTGTTCTTTTGTATATAATGTCAAAAATTTGCTATTCATATTTTAGAAGCCAGGGAGTCTCTTTACAATGAATCTACCCTACCCCAGTGCTCTGCCCTTCTCCAAAGAAAGCTATGATAGAGAAAACCTTGAGATATCTATTCCCTTAAGGATGATGAGATCATAGACTGGTCCCCCACAGCTGGGATTTTTTCTGGAGTACTTTGTGTGGTTAGGATTTTTTTAAGCCAGTAGAGCTCAATAATACCCCGGTTATAAAGTAAGCTTAGTGAAACAACCAGACACCTTGGTCATTCCTTGTTTCATCATAGTATAAGTAGTTCCTTTATTAGAGGGAGCCTTTGAAAATAGGCTTTGTCAAAGCAAAACTGACATCCCTTTCTGGATTGAGCTTTTACTCTTGGAAACATAGGCAATGAAGAAGGAGAGGTAGGAGTCTAGCAGAGAAAATCTCTTTTGTCCTCAGTCCCCAAATAAAATATTCAATCTTTTTTTTTTTTTTTTAAAGTTTGACAACCTGTTTCCTTGACAAAGCATATAATCAACTATCCCTATTCTTCCTGCCTGATAGATAATGCTATTGTAGAGACTAGGTTGTAAGCACAAGGGTTATACTGGAAAGCAGTGTGATGGCATACTGGAAATAGTAATGAAGGCAGAGTTAAAAACCTGGGTTTGAATCCCAGCTCTGCTGCTTGCAACCTACCTGATCTTGGGCAACTTACTTAAACTGGATAGGTACTTTGCTCATCCTTAAATCAAGGAAGTTGGACTAAATGGCATCTAAGAACTTTTTCAGTGTTGACTCGATGAATGGAAGCTAAAGGAAAAAATTATGAAGTCCTAGTTTAATTGAAATGTGGCAAGGATCCTGTTTTCCTTCCTCTCCTTCAGAATCCCCCACAGTCACTTCTCAATAAGTAGCTTTTGATTGATTGCCTGGCAGTAACACTTGCAAGATGATATCCTCATTAGCTAAACTACAGAGCCAGGAAAAAAAACACAACAAAAAAACCAGATTGTCAGGATTGTTGCCAGTCGTGTCTTAAAGCATCAAGAATAACCCCAACTTCTGATTGACATTGCCAGATAAAAGTAGTTATGTATGAGAGAGGAGGCAAGGTTCCCCAAGGTCCTAACAAGACATACAATTTATTAGTCACCAACTGTTTCTTTTTGCTATTTCCATTTTGCCTTTATTTATTGATTTTGATTTTTCTTTCTCTCCTCATTTATTATAATACTTTGTGTTCAGGATCTTAAATATGTTTTTGGAGTGATTAACTGAACCTTTTGGGAAAGCAAAGTCACTGCCACCATTCCCTCTACTTTTACTGGGTACCTCACTTCTCCCCCCAGCTTTTCAGCCTTTCATAAGTTGTATTCTTCCATTAGAATGAAAGCTCCCTGAAGGCAGGGAATATCTGGGTTTTGTTGTTGTTTTGCTTACATTTGTATTTTCACTGTGCTGCACAGTACTAAACAGGAGTTTAATAAATTCTTGTTGGCTGCCTACTGTGGGAATCAACAGGGAAACTGCTCATCTTTTTCTAGCTAGGTGGTGTATCTTGTTAACAGTGTCAAGTTATGTGTAAAGTGTCTCTGGAATATTTAAGTCTGATGAATGTCGATTCAGGGATTTTGCAATGAATTCTTTCAACTGTTCTTAATTAAGAGTTTACTCACTCCTATACTATGTTGTCCACACCACTTCTGAATTCACTTTACTCCAGGATTATGAGGTACAAAGTAGTTATATACATAAAGTCTGGGTGAATGGTTGTTATAAAATTGGCAGTCTAGATCAGAGAAAAATACATCAGCTGCTTTTTAATTCTTAACCATACCTCTTGTTCTGAAATTGATGCTTAGCATTTTAGTATAAGAGAAAGTAAAAAGACATAGGTTTTTTGCCACACCCCCACAGTTTATTAGCTGTGTGACCTTATAAGTCACTTAATTTCTCTGAACTTCATTTTCTTCATCTTGAATAGGACTATTAACAAATTTTTGTAAGAAAAATGCTTTTAAAACCTCAAATCTCTCAATAAATATGAGCTATTATTAACTATCATCACTACTAAAGTATTGTACAAATGTAAAGTTAGAAAATGTTAGAATTGCATTGTTTTCCATTTCTTTATAAACATGAGATCCAATACAACTACAATTTGATAAAAATTGTCCTGACTTTGAGATTGTACTGTTACAGAAGAATCCTAAATGAAGCACGTCAACTCTCCAACAATTTAGTTTCAAGAGACTTGCCTGGAGTGAGGAGAGATTAAATGACCTGCCCCTAAATTCCACTGCTCCTACCTGTCTAAGAAGGGTCTTGAATCCAGTTTTTCCTTACTCCAAAAGTACTTTAAGTATTCCTTACTTTGGCTTGCTATCTGTTCTTTTCTCTTTGACAGAAATATTTGATAAATCAATTCCATCTCAGGCTATTTGTTAAGCTATTCCTGGATTTCATTTGACCATTTGTCATGTAGTAGAAAATTTTCAATTTTTTAGATGAGACCTGTTGTTTCATTGATAGATGCAATGGTCCATAAGGAAATTTCCTATAGCAAGGCAGATCGGGGGTGGGGCGAAGGGGTGGGGTGAGGGGGTGGGGGAGGGTGTGTACTGAGAAGTTTGGTAACTTGTCCAGGGTTATACAGCTGGTGTGACTTGAATCCAGGTCTTTCTGATTTCTAGACTGATTTGGTATTTATGCTCCTTCTCAGGATTTCAAAATACATTCTTTAATTGACAATCCAAATTTTAGGATTTTTGATTATTTACATACTGGCAAAGTCACTGTTGAATATAATGGAAATCTTGTTAGAATGAACAATAAGAGCTTGTTTTATATAGAAGTTCATTACTGACATAATCATATTTCCATTCTGATTTTACTTTGTAATGTTCTGGGCTCTGCATTTCTTTGGTATTCATCCATCCCAGCTCCTTTCAGACTTTCTATTTTCCTATGCCAAAACTACAAAGGTCTTCCAACCATTCCATTCCAATAGCCTGTAACTAACTGAATTCTTTATTATCCCTAGAATATTGGAAATAGGGGAAAGACTGAGCACTAGTATAAAAAACAAGTCTTATCAAGAACTCTATAGAATCTATGATGAAGGCAGGAAAGGATTTTTATTCATGATCTTGCAGGAGTGTGTGTCTAAACTAGTAGGCATATCCTTACCCTTCAAATGCAAAAGCACAGCCCTTTATTCCCTGTCTCTACAAGTCCCTCTTCTGTTTTCATTGGTTGGGGACTATAAAGGTATAAGTCCCCACCCTTGATTACATCTACCATTGACATAACTTATTTGGGTATGTATACATCCCTTCTGCATCTACAAATACCCATGTTTCTTATTCTGATTTATGGCTTCTCCTCTATAAATTTCCTTTCCTTTGTTCCATGTCAGCCTAATCTTTAGGTTTCATTTCTTAGATTTCATTTTCATTTCTCTGATTATGATTTTTCTTTTTTCAATATAATTCTATGGAAATTAAATCCTCATCCAATTCTCCCACTAGGACTACCACAGACTCAATTTCATTGACTAGCTATACAGGTATAGGTGCTGCCCCACCTTTCAGGTCACCTTAACCCTATTTTCACTTTACACAGCCTAAATTACCATAGGGGCAAACTCAACTACCAGATTCCACACTCAAACTCATCTACAAAGTGCTAGAAATCCATACTGAGAGGGATATTCTCAATTGATATCTTCATAGATAACCTGCATTAACAAGATTATCTTGTTAATATCTTATCCCTTTTATACTATTATCTGTGTTATAAATATGAACATCTCTGGTTAAGTTGCAGTGTAAACCATTGAGTGGGCAAAAAATCAACCATGCTTCTGAAAGATGTCTCTAAAGAGCCTAGCCCTAGAATTAGTAGAGCACTTTGAGAATTCGTTGATTCTAGAGAACTGAAAAGAGAGATAGTAGTCTGAAAAGAACCTTGCTTTTTACTTTTTCGGAAACAAGAGGAAATTTTTCTTCCCCCCCCCCCCCAATCCATAGCTATAGAGTCTAGAAAAAGAACCACAAAGCCATACCCCATCCAGTAGTTAGAGAAGAAATCTGACACAGAAACAGGTGTAGAAAAATGGAATTATGATCCCTGAAAGGAGAGAAGAGAATAAGCCATGGACTCAAAGTGACTTTCAGTCACCTTTCTTTATATGCATAGGGCCTAGCACATAATAAGTGCTTACTGTTGTTATTAGTCCTTTTTTTTTCTTAAGCTTTGTATTTTCAAAACATGCATGGAAGGATGATTTCAGAGAGGTCTGGAGAGACTTGCATGAGATGATGCTGAGCAAAGTGAAGCAGAACCAGGAGATCGTTACACACGGCAACAAAAAGACTATATTGATGATCACTTCTAATGGACATGGCTCTCTTCAACAATGAAATGTTTCAAACCAGTTCCAATTGTTCAGTGAAGAAAGCCATATACACCCAGGGAGAGGGATATGAAATGTGGACCACAACATAACATTTTCATGCTCTCTATTGATGTTTGCTTACATTATGTTTCCCTTCTCAGATTTTTTTTTTCTTGTAGATCCGATTTTTTTTGCACAGCAAGATAACTTGTAAAAATATGTATACACATATTCAATTTGTCAAGTATTTTACATGTAGTAGACTTCCTGCCATCTAGGGGAAGGGTGGAGACTAGGGGGGGAAATTTGTAACAGAAAGCTTTGTAAGGGTCAATGTTGAAGAATTACCCATACATATGTTTTGCAAATAAAAAGCTTTAATTAAAAAAAATGCATGGATAATTTTTCTACATTAACCCTTGCAAAACTTGGTGTCCCAAATTTCCCCTCCCTTTCCCCATCCTCCCCTAGATGGCAAATAATCCAATATATGTTAAATATTGTCCTTTATATTTCAAAAAAGACCAATGACATTATGGGGTGATGTCTTGACTTTTGCATGAATTGAACTTAAGTAAGTCAGAGTCGCACAAAGTTGTCAGCCTCATTCTTACTTCCAGAATCATTGCAAAAAATCAGGATGACTGGTGATAGCCCCGGATGCAGCGGATGACCCTGGTATCTTTGATGTCAGATCAGATCAAGTTCTTCGTGCTTCACAGCACCAGCATCAACGCCTTCATGGCCGTTGAAACAAATTGTTTTTATCCACCCTTTCTGCTGGGGAAAGTTTTCACAGCCTGGGGTAGGCATTCCCTTAATTCATCAATAGATTTGAGACTGATTCACTCATCTGTAAAGATGGTTTTACCAGAGTGTGACCATTGACTATTCTACAACTTCTTAGAGTCACAGGTGAGGGTTGGGTGAAAGGTGGACCCCAAAGGTGGATGAGCAGCCCTGAAAAGGGCTTGGCAAGCCCTCATGCCATGGGTCCTACAGCTCCCTGAATAGCTTATACTCTTCTGAGAGGAACAGGGAGGTACTTAAATGTTTATTGACTCTTTGACTTGCAGGAGAATCTCTGTATCTTGTAAGGAACATTGTATTTTATACATTAGATTTATAGTAATAGTTTGTTGTTACTGTTTTTATTATACTATCTCAGTAAATGCCTTTGCTAAAAGCTATTTGTTTTATTGAATAAGAGAGAAAGGGAACCCTGTGTGTGTGTGTGTGTGTGTGTGTGTGTGTTTGATCAGAACTGTAATTTTAGGAGTTGCCAACCTAAGAACCGGTGAGATTAGATTAGTTGCCAGTCTGAAAAAGTAATTGAAAAGAGATGCTATATCACTTTTTAATCTCTTTCTCCACAAACTCCTACTATTATTCATTTGACACTCAGTGATCTCCGTACCCTCAATAGCTCCAGACACATTGTCACATGTACCCTGGGGATAGTTTTCTGGTCTGCCTAATTAACAACTACAAGCGACCTTGAGCCTTCTTCTACTTGGGTGCACAGCTATTATTCGCCTTTCAGGCTGTATTAATTTTGACAAACACAGGAAAAGCTAGTGCCTCATGCATAAAAGGTTGCACACTCCCTCTATAGAACTCCCCTTTCTTGATTGGGAATTGTATGCCCATCTCTGAAAGACCTATTAAACTTTCCAATTAGTCTTTTCTTCTGCAGATTGTGTGGGATATTATCTAATATTAACTCTTTAAGAAAGAATCATTGGATAAAGAATTAAAAGGTCATCTAAGCCAATTCCCTAATTTTACAGATGAGGACTCTGAGGGACAAAGCTTCCCCTCAGATTTTTTTTTTTAATTAGGTAAAAGAAGCCATTTTTTGCCTCAGTTCTAGCCTTGCTTTAATCACTGAAAGAGCATTGCCTTAGTCAAATGTCAGTCTGTTAAAGATTTTAAAAAGCCAAGACATCTAGGACCATCTCCAGGCATCCTGATTTATATATTGTCACTGGACCCAAATGACTCTGGAGGAGAAAGTGAGGCAGGTGCCTTGCCCAGCCCTCCCTCACTTAAATCCAACTTATTTGCATGTCATGGCATCATCTCCCTGATTTTATGGTCCTCTTATAGAACAAAGGACAAACAACAAATGTAAATGATAAGTTTTGGATAAAAACAAAAAATAAAACAAACCAAACAAATAAACAAAAAATCACTTCAATTAGTCATTATCAACTTTCATCCAATAATTTTCACCCAAACCTGTCCAGCTCTGGTCAGGCACTGATTATACCAGTTCCAGGGAATGTCTCAAAGTAGTAAAAGGCCCTGCACTGGAGCAGCTTCCAGTCTTAGTGAGAAATGACGTTTACCACTTATTAAGCAATTACCAAACAATACAAGAAGATATAGGGTCTGTGGGATTAGTTTAGGGGGATTTAAACCTTTGGTGAAACAGGACAACTTCTGTACTTGGAATCAGTGGACCTACCACAGTGTATCAAATTGTAGAAATTTCTCTTCCCAGAATCTGAGTTGGAAAATCCCTGAAATCATCTTCTGGCCTAACATAACTGAATAGGAAATCCCTGACAAGTGGTCAGAAAAAAAAAACCTTGCTTTAAAATCTGTGGGGATGAGGGATCTTTCATCTTTTAGATAATCCAGGCACTTTGGGTCATAATTACCAGCCAGTCAAAAAACATTTATTAAGCACCTACTATTAGC
Organism: Myrmecobius fasciatus; assembly: GCA_023553655.1. Classification (NCBI taxonomy): domain Eukaryota; kingdom Metazoa; phylum Chordata; class Mammalia; order Dasyuromorphia; family Myrmecobiidae; genus Myrmecobius; species Myrmecobius fasciatus. The sequence goes on along the minus strand of JAJPUD010008824.1, from coordinate 67,932 downwards.
CAAGCACTAGGGATATAAAGAAATAGTCCCTACCCAGAGTAGATCACAATCTAACAAGAGAGACAACATGCAGCCAGTTATGGAAGTTATTGACAGAGGGAATGCACTAGAGAATGAAATTTTCCTTTATAAAACATTTAATCTGCCTCTCTTGAACTTCTACTTGTTTCTAGTTTTGTGGTCTGGAAGCAAGTGGAATAAGTCAGATCCTCCTTCTGCAAGTCTGTCCTTCAAATATTTAAAGATAGCTCTAATGTTCTCCCTTAATTGTTTTCTCCAGGCTGAATGATACCACTTCCTTCAAATGATCTTCAGATGGCAAGAATTTCTCTCCTCACTATTCTGATCACATTCCTTCCTTCATGTATCAATCAATAAAGCATTAATTAGGCACTTTTTAAAGTGCCTAATTGAGTCAGGTCAGAGCTAGGTGGTGGTATACCATACCATTACAGCCTCAGGTGATTACAGTGAAATCCAAATTCCTGCCTTTAAATTACAATCTTAAGAAGATTGGAATCTGTCTTTTGTACTTCATCAGATGGGATGGAAGTAAATGGGTAAAAATAATCATATTAAAACCAATAGCATTTTGTGTTCTGGATACCCAACCCTTTGCATTAATGGAACCCTTACCAGTTTTCAAAGTGGTTATCATATACATGATCTTATTTGATTCTTACAAAAGCAGTGAACAGGGAGAGATTATTATCCTCATTTTGTAAAAAAGCTAAAACTCAAAAGAGGTCAAACTTTTCTACTCTTGAACAGCTAATTAATGTCTAGGATGCATGTTTCCTGTTGTCTAGCTCAGGGCTAATTCCACTTCACCACTCTGCCCTCATAAAAGAAACCTAGTGCATGGAAAACGACCTTGATTTTTCATTGCTGTGTAGAGAAGTTCCAATTCATGACTGCAGATGAATGAATCCAGGTAGAAAATGACAGATATTGTTATTGTTTTTGCTCCTGCATACCAGGTGAGTTCTGAGTTTGTTAGGCTTGATCCATTTTATAAACCATATCCTAATTCATCATATTCTGCTCAGAATGTGGGATAAGATCTGAAGACCTAAGATTAGAAGAGGAACAGTGTGATAGTGTCCTTTCTGAACTACTTTTATGAAACTGGGGGTGATGAGAAAGGAAAATGGCCACAGCACTAAACCTCCTGCCCTCTTATTTGTGATCTCATTCTGTCATTTTTTCTTTCTACCCAAGTGCCCCCTCTTCTGTATTCAATTTCTTTTGTTCTATTTTTGTTTTAAAAATAAAAGTGAAATAAGCTTAAAGTTTTGAACATGGAGAGAAGTCTAAAAGATTTCATTATTTGTCTGCTGCCCAAATGTTAAAGATTTCTGTAGCCTGCCCAAGAAGCTCTGTTGATTACTCAGAGATTAGAAATAGAAAAAAAAATAGTGGATTAGGGAACTCCTTTGAATTAAAAAAGACTGCCATCACTAAAGATAATGATGATAATAACTGACATTTGTAGAATTAGTAAAGTACTTTATAAATATCTTGCTTGAGTCTCAATGGTAACCCTGTGGTATCTGTTTCCTAAAATGACAAAACTGAGATTCAGAGCAATTATACAGTTAATTTGTATCTGACACAGGATTTTAATCTAGGTCTTTCGGATTTTCTTAACATCCCATTGACTACATCACATTTTGCTTTCAAGGTTGTAACTAACTAATGCCCCAGGCAAATCTGTTGGTTGAATGGCAGAGAAGACACTAAGAAATAAGATCAGAGAGACTATATTAGTCCTCTAATTGGGAGAAGATATATTGAGGGAAGAGATAAGAGACCAGGCAGGGCTTGTCAGAAAGGAGTATCTGGTAGTTTCCAAATAAAACTGATTATTCTTGCTAACTAGGCATTAAGATTAGTCTGATTTCTCTCAGGGTCTTCTAAATTTTAGTACCTTGGACAAAAGCTAGATTACTTCAAAGTAGTTACAACAGTAGTATGTGAGTATTTTCAGTATAATGAGAAAAGAACAAACCAATCAGAATAAAACTCAGACATAAATTTGAGTATCAACAAGTTAATTATTTTTAAAATCCAGTTTTTTTTAATTGATTTCTACTCCTTGCTTCTTAATGAGGTTTTCTCTCTCTCTCTCTCTCTCTCTCTCTCTCTCTGGAGTCAATTGCGATTAAGTGACCTATACCCAGGGTTACACAGCCATGATGTGTTAAGTGTCTGAGGTCACATTTGAACTCCAGTTCATCCTGACTTCAGGGCTGGTGGTCTATCCACTGTACCACCTAGCTTCTTAATAGATGTTTTCAACTCAACTTTAAATAGCAAAATAATTTAGGTAGCAAGTACCTAACCAGTATAAGTCATAACAAAGAGCAGATCTAAAGCCCCACTGAAGACTAAATGATAAAGGGAGATCAGATAGAAGGTACATACTGAGTGTATACTATATACCTAATTTGTGCTAGGTGCTCTGAGAGTAGACAAAGTTACTAAAGGTTTATAATGGAGAAACTATCCAAAATAAACCCTAACAGGCACATTAACCTGCTGAATCCCTCATTATTGAGGATCACAGTCTAGTTGAAAAGATATAATTATATACTATAACAAAAAGAAATTAATTATTCAAATGGTATCTATTAAAAGTATAATGGGAGAATAGAAAAGAGGATTGGGATAGTCTAAAAAAAGCATTATATGGAAATGGGGACAGCACTGGGATAGCCTTGATGGGTAGGGCTGAATGAGCAGAAAAAAGATAGCTCTCCAGATGGGAGGAATAGCAGCAGCAAAGGCATAGAGATGGGAGTGAATGTAGTGTGTATCTTCTAAGGACAGGTAGAAAACCAGGCTGATGATGTGATAATGTCACTAACAAGCTAGAGGACTAAACATTTTTTTTTCCAATCCTCACAATCCCTTAACCTTCTTAAAAATAGGAATAATGTGTAAGAGATAAAGAAATTTCAGTTGTCTCCAGAATCCACAACACCAAGAACCTCAATACCACTAAAAAATCGAAAGGCAGAAACTTACCAGAGGAAAAGAGCCCAGCATCCAGCTGGGACCAATTCTATTCCCCCTCTGGTCATTTGGGGTAGGAACTGAAGGTTGTAAAATGTGAGAAGATTGAGATGGCTTTAAGTTCTAGTTCTCAGGGAAACCACAAAGAGAAAGGAGTCAGAAAGAAAATAAAAGGGAAAATATAAGGAAAAAAGACTGAAATTACTAAAGGTCTTAGGAGGAAGAAAAATCAGTTGAAGACCTTAAACATAAGCAGGTAAACCAATAGGAAGACATAAATACTAGAAGGAAATATGACTTCCAGGTGACCTAATTATTATTATTATTAATACTATATATTATTATATTATATAATATACCATATATATTATGTTAATATATAATTATATATTATATTCCTATAATATATATTATAAGATATATACATATATTAATATATATCACATGATATATACTTATATTAATATATCACATAATATTATATATAATATATTATGCATTATAATATTATAATATTAAGTATTATATATTAATAGTAGCCAATATTTTAATATGATACTGTGCTTCAGATATTATGCTAAGTGTTTTAGATTAATTTTTTCATTTGATCCTCATAATAACTTGGGAGGTACTAAATATTATAAGAAAACCATACTGACCAGAGCAGTGTGTTTATCGAGGAGTTAGTAGAAAATAGATGTACAGATAGGGTGGGAACAGGTTTACTAAAATAGACCAGACTATGTAGTAGACAATAAGGATTTTTTTTTAAGAATCTCTACTAGAAAAATAGGTTTATGAGGAATGAGGCATAGGGAGAGGTAGAGGGATAGAAGGTTATAGTCACACAAAGAAATGATCTTTTGAATGGATAGAGAATGAAATAAGCAGAACCAAGAAAACAGTATCAGTGATAACTGAAATAATATAAAAATACTTATTATTAAAGGAAGGGTTCAATGGGAATGAACATATATCTGGAAATGAGATTGTGGTAAAAAATGAGAAGTATCAAAACTTAAAAAAACAACACCACCTTTTTTTCCCCTTCGTAAAAAATCAATATACTTCTTATTAAGACTCAAAAGATGTTTTAGTTTGAGGTACTCAATAAATCAACTTTGATTTGGAAATTTCACACTTCATTAAATCTTACAATAGTACTATTATACTAAGCTGAAGAAACTTAATTGTTTAGAGCTCTGTCATCAAACCCAAACAGAAACAGAAGTTACTAAACCATACCTAAGGATTCCTGCCAGCATTATATTGACTTTGAAAATCATATATCATCATATGTTCTATAAATAAAAAGCTTTAATTAAAAAAAAAAGAAAAGAAAACCATATATCAGTATCATCAATGTTCTATTGTATTTTTATTTGTTAAATATTTCCTAATTACATTTTAATCTAATTCTTCCTGCTCTGGAGTGTTACTGGTTAGGGTACTTGTGGGATTTAAAGATATTAGAGACATAATTTCTGGGTAATTTAATAATTGTATTAATAAAGTCAGTATTTTAATAAAAGGATGCTTATTTGACCATCTTTCTCTTAGATCAAAGACAATCATGATGGACCCATGGCTTTTATGTCTTTTTGGAAGAATGTTTAAAAGGATGGCAAATCAACTCTGATGGGTTAGCAACTAATGACAGAATGAATATTGCAATGAGGGGCTGAAAGTGACATCGTATCACCCTTGGACAGAAAGATTTTCTCTACCAAATATTTTTATATTCAGATCATCCCAGCCTTGGGCAGTTTAGACAAAAGGCTCTGTCTCCAGTCAAGTTTGATTAAATTGAATTCACCTTAGACTAGAGATTTCTTGTAAGATCGGATGAGGTTGGAGAGAGGAGAAAATTAATTCAACTTTCAGAGACTAAGGTCTTGAATTAAGGATAGAGAAAAGTGGGATCTCTGAACTTCCCCAAATCATTAGTTATTAATAATGATTTCTCTCAGTATCAAAGGTAGGCAAGGGGTAACTCTAACAAAAGTAATTTGATAGAAATATTATTAAAATTAAAATAGATTAAATGGAAATTATATATTAACCCCTTCTAACTTCATCTTTCTTTGCTTGCCATTGGTGGGTCAATTTGACATAATTTAAGTTTTTCTTATTCCCATGATTACTTTTACACTTAGGAGAATGAGAAAACTTTGCCTGAAGCCACAACTAATTTAGAAAGGAGGCTGGAGTCTGACAGATAGTGAGGACAAAAAGGTGATGGCATATCATTTGATTATTACATTAATTTGGATGGATGCACAATCACCCTCATCTTGCTTTGTTACAAGCCCCTGAAAGTATGGAAATTTATTCCTAGTTGACATTTCTGAGCTTTGTTGGGAGGTAAGCTCTCTTTCCTATTATTTTTCAAATAATCTTTCTATAATTAAACTCAGTTATGCCAATGATTTAGATATGGTGTGGTAGACAAAAAAATTTTATACCTTACTATGACTCCTCACTCTATATTAACAAGGACAAAAGCACTACACCAGGGAATACCCCAATGCCCACAAAAGGCAAGTAAGTCTTATTGGAGCCAATGGCTCCCACTTACCTACATTTATTTTCTGCTCTCCTCTCCTTTCAGGGTACTAGATCCAGGACCTCAACCCAATACTGAATTGGCTCTATCAGGACATACTATATCACTCCCATTTAAACTGTATACTCAAGCACTCTCATTTTTGCCTGTTAGACCACATCTCAAATGCACAAGTATAATTACTACTATTCCTCTTTCCAAATAATATATGCAAATTATTGGTTAGGACCTGTGATTTCATTGGCATAGGGAAGGCAAATGAAAAAATTTCTTCAATCAATAAAAATTTATTGTGTCTACTGTATACTATATCATCAACTGTTTGGCTACCTAAAATTATAGATAGTTTAGAGGTTGAGTGATTACTCAGAGTCACAGAGTTACTATTTTGTCTGAGGAAGGATGTAAAACCAGGTCTTATTCCTAAGAGGGGCTCTTTATCCACTCTTTTCAGGATGTCTTTCCTTCATAAAGTGTCACATAAATGTTAGTTATTTTGATCATTCTTATCCTGTACTTAGAGTATCCAGCCTTGCCTCTATCTTCTCAAAACCACCAACACCCAGCGAGTACTTGGGACTGAAAGGGAAAGGAGAAAGCTTCATTAAGCACCTCCTATGACTGAGGTACTGTGCTAAGCACTTTGCAAATATTTTCTCATTTGATCCTTATCACAATCCCAGGGAGGTAGATGCTATTATTATTCTATTTTATAGTTGAATAAACTGAGGAAAACTTGTGCCCAAGTTCACATAGATATTATGTGTCTGAGGTTAGATTGAATTCTTCCTGTGCTCTATATACTGCATCACCTGATTGTTTTGGTACCATGTACCCCTTTGGCAATTTACTGAAGCTTATGGACACCTGTCCAGAATCAAGTAAATTCATAAAATAAAATACATAGAATTATAAAGGGAACCTGTTATATTGAAATACAGTTTAAAAAAATAATATATTGTATTACATACCATCTAGGGGAGGAGGTGGGGGCAAGAAGGAGGAAAATTGGAACACAAGTGTTTTCAAGGGTCAGTGTTGAAAAAATTATCCTTGCATATGTTTTGAAAATAAAAAAGTTCAATAAAAATTTAAAAATTATAATAGCTTTTTATTTTTAAAAATACATGCAAAGAAACATTCACCTTACAAAACTTTGTGTTCCAATTTTTTCTCCCACCCTACCTCATTCTTCCTCTAGATAGCAAGTAATCCAATATAGGTTAAACATATGGTATTCTAAACATATGAAATATAGTTCTTAAGGGAGAAAAACATTTTTTACATGTAACTGGAGAAAAAATTAAAAAGAAAAGAAAGAAAGAAAAAGAAATAGTTCTTAGACTAAGTTAGAAATCCCTAACTTTTAACACGAGGCAGCTGGATGGTACAGTGGATGGAATACTGAGCCTGTAGTCTGGAAGACTTGAGGTCAATCCAGCCTCAGATACTTACTAGATGTGTGATCCTAGGCAAGTCATTTAATTCTGTTGCCTCAGTTTTCTCATCTGTAAAACGATCAGGAGAAAGAAATGGCAAAATGCTCTAGTATCTTTGCCAAGAAAACTTCAGGGGATCACAAAGAATTGGACATGACTCAACAGCAACAACAACAACTTATACAATACCCTTTTTACCTGCTGATGTCCTTAAGTGTTTCCTAGGGAAGAGCATTCATTCTACTGCTCTTTTGGCTGTCCTTGCAATGTGAAAGGTGGGAGGAAAAGGCAACAACTGCATTTTCCTTCCCCGCTTCACCTTATTAGTGCTAAGCTACTGACAGCTGTTCAGTCAGAGGTCTCTCATTTTTGAACTCATTTTTTTCCCCTTCCATTTTTGTACTCTTTGCAAGGAGAAAAATTCCCCAAGTAGCAGTTTTAAATATTGACCACCATCCAAACCTTGCTGAATGTGCCTGCTACTGCATTCCAAGAGTTCCTTTCCTAATTAGATTTTCATTCTAATAAGATTTTCCCAAATTGCTGATGTATCCATTGCTCATGATCATACAATAAAGGAATGCAAAGCCATATTTCTGATCCACAGGACTGACCTGCATTTGGGGGGCGAGGGGTACAGAATATTTAAGCCCTTGTGGCAGGCAGCTTCTGATCTGGATTCACTCACTCCTCTGGCTCTTTCTGGAAATTGACTCTGTGCCAAGGTCCAGAGTTTGTGTATCAAAGGATCTCATCAGCCAAGCTATGTCCTGTTGCTAAAGGTTATTGCCCTAAAACCTACCCTTGCCCCTACCTTCCTGCCCCCCTACTTCTTGATTGAATGATACCTGCATTCTTTTTTTTTTTAGCTTTTTGCTGAGGCAATTGGGTTAAGTGACTTGTCCAGGGTCACACAGCTAGGGAATGTTAAGTGTCTGAGACCAGATTTGAACTCAGGTCCTCCTGACTTCAGAGCTGGTGCTCTATCCACTGCACCACCTAGCTGCCCCCACCACCTAGCTGCCCCGATACCTGCATTCTTATTATCTATTTTTAAAAATTCTTCATATTTCCTTTTTTAATTTTTTAATTATTTTTTGGCTGAAGCAATTGGGGTTAAGTAACTTGCCCAGGGTCACACAGCTAGGGAATGTTAAGTGTCTGAGGCCAGATTTGAACTCAGGTCCTCTTGACTTCAGGGCTAGTGTTCTATCCACTGCACCCTAATTCTTCATATTTCTTGCATATCTTATGCACTGCATCTCTTGTCCCTGCATATCTCATTGTATGCTTTATATCTGTTGAGTGAATTAGGATGCACCATCATGAAAGCCTATGGCTTTAGACATTACTGTCAGACTGCTTATTGTGTGAAAGTCTCTTATAAATCCCAAAACTTTTGAAATACCCTGAGATATTGACATTTTAGAAAGTAGTGGTAATGGTTTGATATTTCTTAGCAGGCTCAGAATTGCAAAGAAGCTATTTGTGTAGAATACAGGTTGTTTGACAAGATCAAAGATCATACCAGAAATGATAGATATATAGAGATATATTACACAATATAGATTGTGTAACTGAAGCCCAATCACCTTTGGAAGAAGTATTCAGAGAAACAAGCCAGGAGGTGGGAAGGAAAGTCCTGCAAAATGTTCCACTTTAATGCAATTGGTATGTCATGTGATCTTGAGAGAGAGAAGAAAAAGGTTGTGGCCACAGTATCTGATCCACAGACAGAATTAGAATTCTTTATCTAATATTTTAATGTCAATCATTGTCATGTATCCTTCAGTCAAGGCAATTGGGAAGAAGGAAAATTGGCACAGATACCCAGATATCACAGCAGAAAAAAGATAAAACTTTCAAAATGAAAGCCTTGTACAGTCACTTGCAGACTTTTTTAGACACTGGCTGTGACCATGTCACTAGCCTTGGTGTATCATGGATTAGAGAAGAATGAAAAGAAAGTCTCTATCCTAAAGGAATTTATGACAAACACATGTGCCTGTGCCCTATAAAAGGCAGCCTCCCTTAAATCTCACTGACACCTGATGCAGGCCTCCTGTGGAGCTAGAGCTAAAGATCATGGTTTCCAAAATGATGCTTTAATCACAGGAGCTGGGGATGTCTCTAGATTGATTCCCTGGGTTGTGACTATTTTTTTAAAAGGTTTTTGTTGGGGCAGCTAGGTGGTGCAGTGGACAGAGCACCAACCCTGAAGTCACGAGGATCTGAGTTCAAATCTGGACTCAGATACTTAACATGCCCTAGCTGTGTGACCCTGGGCAAGTCATTTAACCGCAATTGCCTCAGCAAAAAAAAAAAAAAAAAGTTTTTATATTTGTATTTTTATTTTTGCAAAACAGGGACAACACATGGTAGAAAGTAAAGAACACATATACTTTCTCATTTTCTGTCTATTCATCTAATCCATTTTTAAAATCTTTATCTATCTCTGTCCATCTATCCATCCATTTATCTATCTTTGTTTATCTCTGTCCATCCAGCTATCTATCAATTTATTTTGGGCTTCCTAATTTCATTTGTCTAGGAAATTCTGCCATTCATATTCATAATAACATTACATTTCCCTTTTAAGGTTTGCAAAGTACTTTACAAGTATTATCTCATTTTATCTTCACAACAATCCTGGGAGGCAATTGTTACTGTTATCCTCATTTTATAGATGATGGAATTAAGGTAGACAAAGATTAAGTGATTTACCCAGAGAAACACAGTTAGTAAATGTGTGAGGCAGGATTTGAATTCAGGTCCTCTCTACTCCAAATCTCTATACTCTGCACCAACTCTCTGCTGGCAACTGCTCTGCAATTTTTTTTAGTCTTAGAAAAGAGCCTAGAGAATTGAGAGGTTAAATGACTTGTCCAGAGTCACTGAGTTATTTACTACTTTTTGTAAATGCACATATTTTAATGATAGAAAATTCTACTTTCCATAGCTCATAGACATTTATTTTGTTCCACACCAAATCTTATGCATTACCAAGAAAAAGTGTCCTTTGTTCTTGACTCTCTACTATGTATTGTTCCCTGTCTCCCAGGGAAAGCAACCCAAAAGGCTTAGAATTTTCAAATGTAGAGGCTAGGTGCCATTTTATAATGTTCTCCCTAGACACTTGACTGTTCATTCCAGCTCTTGCTAAATCTAGACCTAATAACCTTACATATGTACATAGTGTTGCAAAATTTATCCAGTGTATTAGTAATCCATTGCATTTTGATTTTTTTGCTAGAAGGTGGATATCTGTGATCTTTCCCTTACTGAATTCTCCCTCACAATTTTAGAATCATTGATCTAGACCAGAAAGGATCTCAAAAATCCATCTAGTCCAATCTCTATTTACAGAAAAGGTCCAATATGGCTAAAGACTTGCCCAAGATCACACAGGTACTAACCATTAGAGAAAGATCTGAACCTGGCTCTTTTGGCTCTTGAATCAGTGTTCTTTCCCCAGAACCATACTATCTTTCTTATTTATTTGAGAAAAAGAAGGGGGATAGCTAGATTACCCTGGAGTCTGGAGGACCTGAATTCAAATTCAGGCTCAGACACTTATTAGCTGTGTGACTCTGGGCAAGTCATTTAACTTTGATTACCTCCCCCCAAAAAAAGTTTAAAAAAGAATGGAAAAAAGGGAAGATCTTCCTTTCTTAAGGAAGGCAAATTATACTTTTCTCACACCAAAAGTTTACATGGGGTAAGAAAGAAGAAGGAGGCAAGCCCAATCTCATGGAAGGGTTTCTCTATCTCATCTGAAGAAAATAGATTCAATAAACTATATAAGAACTAGACACTTTAAGAAAAAAAAGAGGAAGAAGAAGAGCAGGCAGTGAGAGGATAGGGAATAAAAGGGTGAGTGAGAAAGAATTGTAGAAGAAAAATAACTAGGAACAGAAGATGGAAGGGATAGTTGGGTTGTACAGTGGATAGAGTATCAAAATGGAGCCAGGAAGACTAATTTTCCTGAGTTCAAATCTGGCTTCTATGAAAACTTGAGCAAGTCAGTTTACCCTGTTTTGCTTCAGTTTCCTTATCTGTAAAATGAACTGGAGAAAGAAATGGCAAATTCCTACAGTATCTTTGCCAAGAAAACCCAAGTCAGTCGATTAGAGTTGAACATGATTAAAAATAAGTGAACCACAAAAACAAACAAAAAAAGAGAATGGGAGAATAGAGAGAAAATGGAATCAAAAAGTTTCAGTATATGGTCCCATCTGTATAGAGACAAAAACAGCAGCCAGTATGAAGATAAACTAGGAGAAAGTAATGTTGGGCCTATGAAGTCCTATCTAGCAGCTGCTGGGCTGAGCCTTCCAGGAGCCACGACTCTACTGCTGAGGTATGTGATGAGGGCATGCTGAAATACCACAGCTGGCAGGATCAGATGCTGGAGGGTTACCCCTGCAATTGCCTGGACGTCTGTGGGATTGAGTGCAATAAGGAGTTTGAGCTTCCAGTTGGCGCTGTTCTTGGCAAAAACAAAAGTCACACAGTGAAAATGATAGGGAGAGACTGGTATGAGTGGTATGGGTGGAGAGGTAGAGGCTCTTTGACACTGTGACACAGATTTCTAGGTTTGCTTTGGCTCTTGGGTGAATACATACTAGGTATTCATAGGGCTTTTGCCACCACCTTGAACATATATACCCCACAAAGCAATCCAGGACTTTTTTTTTTTTTTTGTTATTTGTTTTTTTTATTAATGCTGGAAAGATTTTACTCAACATTCTTGCAAGAATGAGTGCCTATATCTGCATTCAAAAAAAGGCCTGTGGGGACTGAATGTGGATCACAGCATAGTATTTTCACCTTTTTTTTGTTTGTTAATTAGTTTGTTTGCTTTTTTTTTTTTCCCTCATTTTTTCCCTTTTTCAATCTGATTTTTCTTGGGCAGTATGAAAAATGTGGAAATACGTTTAGAAGAACTGTACATGTTTAACTTATATTGGATTACTTGCTGTTTAGGGGAGGGGGAAGGAGTAGAGAGGGAGAAAAATTTGTAACAAGATTTTGCAAGGGTGAATGTTGAAAACTATCTTTGCATGTGTTTTGAAAATAAAAAATATATATTATTTAAATAAAAGAAGAAAAAAGTACCTAAGCTTGTAGGCATGTTTTTGAAACCTCAAAGGCAGTCTTTTATTTCCTATCCTGAAGTGCAGCTCCCTCCACTGAATCCCCATTAATTGGGTATTACAGAAATCACAAAGAGTGAATCTCCACCCCTCATTATATAAGCAAGTCCCTACCATGAAGAATCTTACATTTTTTTGGAGGAAGATAACTGGAGAGGGGGAAGGGGAAAAAGTCCAGAGGATTCCTTTTCAAATCTGGTTACATAAACCAGTCTCTGCCCCAAGAAGCTTCAGTATCTACTTTTTAAGGGCCCTGACATACAGCTTTATATGTACAAAAGTTTAATTAAGAGCTTGTCCATATACTCTTAGAAAGGACAAGGACTGATAACGTCATAGAATCATAGATCTACAACTAGAAGGAACCTCAGACTATCAAATGAGCTTTCCTTTATAAATAGAGGAAAATGAGGTTCAAAAAGGTTGAATAATTTTAATAATATTATAATTAGGAAATTATAATTTCCTATAATAAACTCACATAAGATTTGAACTAAGGTCTCTGACTCAAGTGCCAGAATCCTTTTTCCTACCTCCCAATTCAACTCAATGCTTTTATACAGGTGAGGAAACTGAGACCTACTGAGTTTACAGAGTTTAATAGAAAGTAGCAGAGGCAGGATTCAAACAGATTCTCTAATTCAAAATTCAGTGTACTTTTGATGGAATATAGCTTCTAGGGAAGACTGCAATAATTTTAAGGTCCCCTGATGTTAGGGTGCTTCTGTTCTAACAATCTGTTAATGATTCTAAATTCTTCTGGCTTTGGAATCTGGGATCCCCAGGTTACCCTCCCCCCCCCCAACCTTGCAGTGCTATTGTTCTGGCAATCTGTATGTCAGTGACTGTAAAGGTCTTCTGACCTAGGAATATATTTCTTCCCTTAGACTTTAGGGAAGATATATTGGTGATCCTGAGACTTTCTAACCTTAGAATACTATTATTCTGACAATCTTGTCTGTCAAAGATTCTAAAGTCTTTAGTATAGTCCTAGATCTGCTGGTCAGTAATAACCAAATTCCTGAGATCACTCCTCAATTATACCTCTAGGCCATAAAATTAGCATATCAATAACATGATGATTTAGATAAATGTGTCTCCTTGACCCAGGTTCTTTGCTAAATTCTTTTAGAATTTAGTCCACTTCAATTGGCATTACAATTACAATAAACTTTGCCCCTTGACTTCCATATAGGTTCAAGTCTGCAAATTATTTTGAGACACCTTGCCCTGTGACCCTAATATGGGGTTCCTTCCCAAGCTCCACACTTTCAGCTACACCAATAGATCTGCTAAGGTAGGTGAGGATTTTAGGTCTTTGTCTTACAAGCTTTATCTTTACCCTGATAAGAAACAGAAGGGTTAACCAGATGGAAGAGCCCTTCTTTCCCAAGATCTGGATCTGAAAGCTGTGAAGTGTAATGATAACAGATTAAGATATAGTTTCTTATTTTATGATGTCACTCTAGAAAGTTAAAGGAAGAAAGAGCTTTAGTATCAGCTGATTTTTAAAAATTAAAAATCAAGGGTTTTGCTTGGAAGTTAAATTTCTTTTTAGTTACAAGCCTACTTACTGTGTCACCAATAAATATACTCTACTAACTTATTGGTTACACTCTCTAGATTGCAAATTTTTTTTCCTCTTTGGTCTTTTTTTCCCAATTTTTTTTTCCCTCATCCCAAGGGAAGTCAGGCTATCGCATATACTTAATGTTCAATAAATATTCATTCATGATAACTGTAAACTTGAGGCAATAATCTGGGAAAAGATGGCTGCTAAAATAGGTGTCTGGAGGAAATGGTGATTCATGTTCAACCCAACTACTTCATGAAACTTAATTAAAAAAGGCATTGAATGAGAGCAATTAAGGGATAAGTCCTTTGTGGCCCAAAGAGGTAGATGCACTAAGTACAGAAGTTTTAGGGTAAGTGAAGGATATCTGCTTGTGTGAGTCACTGCAAGCAAAGCAGCTGTTACATATGGCTTCTAACCAATAGCTTTTCTTCTCTGCCCCTTCTCCCCACCCTCCTTTAATCTTTTCAGCATCATGAGTCATCCAGTGGCATTGTGATACCATGAAAGATCATCCAAGTGGTTGAATAAAATGGAATAAAATTCCTGCAAATAAAATGATTGTCCATTTAAAGCGGTCAACAACAACTCTTGGACTTACATCCTACTTCATAGCTTTTGGGATCTTTCAATTTTTCCTTGAATTCTTATCTCACCACAGTCTAGTAAATTTCTTGACATCCCAATTAATTTATTTTCACATAGAAAAACAGTGTGTCATTTTTTCACCACTATAAATGAATGGAATATGCCACATAAGTCAGATTATGTGTTTAAAGCATCATCATCTGAAATATATTTCAAAGATTTCTAATGAAAATGTCTAAAATGTATTATATACTTTCATATTTTCTTTTTAAAAAATTTATTATACTAGATAAAAAATTTAAAAACAGAATAGAAAAAAGAAAGAAAAGGAAAATAAAACAAAACAAAACAGAACATTGTCACATGTTCAGCAAAATATCAGAGAGGATTCAAAATATATATAACAAATTTCCATTTCAAGAAAGTATATATAATAACAGAATTATATTCATGAATGTCTATCTTCTTTGATTCTTTTGTTCTCTGCTGCATATTTTTTTACTTTATTCTTTTTTTCTCCCCTTTCATTGCCTCCCTCCATCTCTCCCACTTTCCTATTTTCTTCTTTTTTTTCCCCTGAGGCAATTGGGGTTAAGTGACTTGCTCAGGGTCACATAGCCTGGAAGTATTAAGTGTCCGAGGTCAGATTTGAACTCAAGTCCTCCTGACTTCAGGGCTGGTGCTCTATCCACTACACCAATTAGCTGCTCCCCTATTTTCTTAGATAAAATTGGACATAATTTGCACTTTTCTTCATGACACAGGTTTAGTTCTGATTATACTGAACCAAATAACTGTGATACTCTCTAAGGATATTGATTTCTCTCCTCAATGATAGTTTTGGGGACTAAGCTAGAAATAAGTCTGGTGGCTTGGTAGAGAATGTGATATTCTCAAGGTTTTTAGGATCAGGGTCCTTAGCTGTCCCATTAGGGTCTGAAACAGTCAGGGTCAGGGTAATCGTGGCAATTTGACTTGCATGTTATATACTGCCTTCTATCTCACTCTCAGGGTGCCTTGCTATTTCAACTAGTCCAGTTTAACAGAAGAGAGATTAAGAAATATGAAACATGACAAAAGTTCTTTGTACTTAGAAAAAAAAGGTTATTAATGATTTTGATGAATGTAGCAGTGGTAAAGTCTAAAGTCAAGATGTAAGAAGTTGAAAAGTAACTGGCAGGTAAAAAAAAGGGTGGGCAGATCCCACAGTTTCTCCCCTCTCTTCCCCTTCCCCCAAGGAGTTTGGCTATGAAAGAAAAAAGAGATATAGGATAATAGCCTGAGGCAATAGTGGGGTCAAGTGAAAGTTCTCTAACTTAGAGAGGATTTGGACATGTTTATAAACTTCAGAGAAGGTGCCAATCAGAAAGGAGAGGTGGAGAATTAAGGAAAGAAAGATGATTGAAAGTGGCAAGCTCCAGAAGGAAACATAAGAGAATAGTCAGTCAGTTAAGGAATATATATTAAGTACTTACTACAATCCAGGTATTATATGAAGGTCAAAGGCAGAAGTCAGAGGGGTTGACCTTTGCAAAAAATAGGATCTATATTTTTCTTCTTCATGATAGCAGTTCCTTCCAAGTCACTATTCCTTTGCTTTAATGGGGGAAAAAAGAGAAGACATTGAGGGAGCAGCACAAATGGGGCTTTGACTAGCACATTGTCCTCAATTTATCAAGAATGCAATTAAAGGGGCAGCTAGGTGGCGCAGTGGATAGAGCATCAGCCCTGAAGTCAGGACGACCTGAGTTCAAATCTGGTCTCAGACACTCAACATCCCCTAGCTGTGTGACCCTGGGCAAGTCACTTAACCCCAACTGCCTCAGCAAAAAGCAAAAAAAAAAAAAAAAAAAGAATGCAATTAAAAATGATTGGAAGAAAATTACTGGAAAAAACTGGTCATCTTTTGATTAAAAAACCAACCAAACAAATAACTGCTGATGGATTTCATTGAATTTAAAGGGGAATAGTTCAAAACTAGAACTCTAAAAAATAAAAAAAACAATAAAAAAGCTTAAAATGGGATTAGGATTAGATATGAGTTAGGGTAAGGATTCAAGAATGGGAAATATTGTTGAGATTTTAGATATATAATGAAGAGAAGAAAAAGTTAAGATTTATGGCCTCAATTCTTACATCAAAGTATAAAGGGAAGTCCTTTGCTAATAGGGAGAGGATATTGTAAGTGACTTGAAGAGAGAAGAGATAGTTTGTTGCACATGATGTAGGAAGGATAAAGGATAAAAGGATTATTGTGTAGCTTGAAGGCCTAGGTGAGATTAGATAACATAAATCCATTGTAAATAGAGCCAATGTTTATACAACTTCCCCAAACTTCAAAGGAGAAGGAAGAGAAGGCAGAGGATAGATTTAATCCTTGGTGAAGTTTTGCAAAGGAATGTGCTAGGGATTTGAGAGTTGAGAACAATGTACAGTTGGACTGATTAACTTTAAAGTCAAAATTTCAAAGGGAGGAAAAAGGCAAGAACAGGAAAGTTGGCCTAGAAAAACAAGGAGTGGTGTTAACTGAAATTTCAGCCAAGAAACCGGAAAGCCAATACTGTATGTGGCTTGTTTTCTTGTTAAGATTCCGATCTTCCCAATTAGCTTTTTTGAGCTTTATGCAGATGTTTTTCCTATTAACCTTCATATGGCAGAAGGGGAAAAACTGTAGTTTTTTGTTTGTTTGTTTTTGCTGTGGATAAAAAACTTGGATTAATTTAAAAGGATTTGAGTTAAATGACACCAATAGAAGAGTTTGCCTTGTTAAGTGTTGGGTCATCTTATTCAGCTAGGCTGGGTATGTTTCAGGGCAAGTGAAATATTAGTAATACAAGGTATTACAATTCTATGAGGCTTTTGGCTGCTGAAAATTTCGCTCAATAATATTTAGTGCCTACCATGTATAAGAGGACTGTGCTAAGTGCTAGGGATATATTGATTTTTAAAATAACATAATCCATATCTCTAAAAGAGCTTACATCCAAAGGGGGATCTCTCTAGTGACTCTGTGTATTGTGCTTTCTAGAGCCCCCACTCTGGGGTGCCAAAATATACTGGCCAGACTAGCTCTCTGGAGGATGTCGGGACCCTGGTCTTAGTGGAGGAGTGATGAAGTAGGGACCCATGAGGATGGCCAAAGATGGAGTCTTCTCAGCCCCTAAGTACCTTAGTACAATTACATCACTACAGAACACTGAGCATGTGCCAATTCTAGTATGATTACATCACTACAGCACACTGAGCAAGTGCTAACTATGAGCATCCTGCTATTAATATGTAAATGCCTCTTACTGTAAGTATCCCTGCTTCTAGTAGAACACAGGTGGTCATACCCCCCTCCTCTCCTCCCTCTCAGGAAGGCTAAGATGTCCAAGGGGAGATGAGAGCTGAACCAGACATAGTTAGTAATTTCCCTCTGGGTTGAAGAGTCTTATACCTCACCCAGAGTTCCCCCACTCTCTGTGGCCCTCTACAACTCTGTATTTTATTTCTAGGATGAAATAGA
Organism: Myrmecobius fasciatus; assembly: GCA_023553655.1. Taxonomy (NCBI): domain Eukaryota; kingdom Metazoa; phylum Chordata; class Mammalia; order Dasyuromorphia; family Myrmecobiidae; genus Myrmecobius; species Myrmecobius fasciatus. The sequence continues at coordinate 50,084 of JAJPUD010008824.1, read as the reverse complement.
AACTCTTCTATTTGGCAATGAAAGTTTTCCCACAACCTGGCTCCTTCCTAATTTTCTAATCTCCCTATGGAATCATTTCTCATTTATCCTATTGATATCTTGTGTGTGCATAGTTCTTTACTTATTCCTTCCCATATAATATAAGCTCCTTGAATGCAAGCACCTTTTTTTTTTATTTCCCCTTAGCTTTTTCTTTGTAATCTTAGTAGTTAACACTGAATCTAACACATTAATAAATCCTTGTGAGTGGTAATAATAACACATATACAGGTCAGTCTCATACAGGCAGGGTGTTTTAGGGCAAAGTGCTCCAGGAAAATATGAGGCAGACTCATGAAGGGTAGGGGTCTCAATTCAAAAAGAAAAAAAATATATGAAGAGGATTTAGCGAAATGAATAATAACTTCTGTTTTGGATGTTTTGGGTTTGATTCATGATATCTAATGGGAAATGAGAGACTAGGATTTTATAGAGAGAACTAAAAGTCATTTGTTTAATATTTGTTTTGATAATTGAGATTTATGAGACCACCAGAGTAGAGAATATAAAGGAAGAAGTATGCAGGACAGAACCTTGGGGTATACCTACAATTTGGGGCTTGATTTAAAATCATGATGTATGTAAGATTTACAATAGAATATTGCCAGGAAAACACAGGGAGGTGAAATTATCTGAGAGGAGAGAGTGGTCAAAAGTTTCAAATAGTACAGAGAAGTCCAAAAGGAGCATTGAAAAAAGACGATTAGAACTGGCTGTCTGGAAATCTTCAGTAACACCAGTAGCACTGAATTCTGTGACTTCAGAATAGTTCCTTTTGAATTAATGGTCATGTACTATCTTTGAATTTTTCTTAAACCCTAAGTTGTTTTTTTTTTTTTTTTTTTTGCTGAGGCAATTGGGGTTAAGTGACTTCCCCAGGGTCACACAGCTAGGAAGTGTTAAGTGTCTGAGACCAGATTTGAACTCAGGTCCTCCTGACTTCAGGGCTGGTGCTCTATCCACTGCACCACCTGGCTGCCCCCAAACCCTAAGCTTTTGGGTACATGCTTATAAATGATTCTGGCACTTTATTATTGAACTAACTATGAATATCAAAGTAAAGGAAAATCTTATTGATTCAGATTCTCCTTGTGGTATTTGTAGTAATTTAGACAAAGCTTGTCTGAAGTTTACTTATAAAATAATTAGAGTCCTTTCCCAACATTCAGAAGTTTAATTTTTGCAACTTCAAGCCTTCTCATGATTGCATTAGAAACCACATTTTCACTTTTTTCATTGACAAATGCACACAAATCAGGATTATATATAGTAGAGAAAAAAAAAATGAAAGCCATCTGGGAAAGTTTGTGGAACAACTGATATCATGTAGTCTTGTTAATTCTACATTGCATAGTAAAAGAGATCCTCATGCATTTGTTCCATACTTTCATTGTTTATCTTTAAAACTCAAGATTTGTGTGGCAATCATGTTCCTTTCAAAGCACAATGCAAGTCCAAGCCCAAGCATGCAAAATCACTGATAGAGCTTAATGAAAAAAGAAAGCAGATAAACTTTGTACAGGAATGTCTACAGCAACTGTCATTAGTATTAATGAATCTAGTATTTGTCATACAATACAACACCCTCACACCACCATCTGACATAGTGAAAGATTCAGGTTAAAAGATGTTTAGTTTTAAGAATTTTATTTGTTGTACTAGAAATGCTAGCTTTAGCTATAAGAGAAGAAAAAGAAATTAAAGGAATTAGAATAGGCAGTGAGGAAATAAAACTATCACTCTTTGCGGATGATATACTTAGAGAATCCTTGAAAATCACCCAAAAACCTACTTGAAATAATTCACAGCGTTAGCAAAGTTGCATAATATAAAATAAATCCACACAAATCATCAGCATTTCTAAATATTACTGACAAAGCCCATCAGCAAGAAATAGAAAGAGAAATTCCATTTAAAATTAGTGTAGACAAAATAAAATACTTGGGGATCTACCTGCCAAGACAAATCCAAGAATTATTGTTGTTCTATAAAAAATGATGAACAAGCTGATTTTAAAAAGGCCTGGAAAGTTTTACATGAGCTGATGCTGAACCAACAGAACCAGGAAAACATTGTTCACAATGATAGCAAGAATGTGTGATGATTGGGGCAGCTGGGTTGCAGGGTCACTCAGTGGATAAAGCACTAGCCCTGATGTCAGGAAGACCTGAGTTCAAGTTTGATCTCAGACATTTAACACTTCCTAGCTGTGTGACCTTGGGCAAGTCACTTAACACCAACAGCCTCAGCCAAAAAAAAGAAAAGAAAAGAAAAGAATGTGTGATGATCAACAGTGAAAGACATGGTTCTTTTTAATTGTTCAGTAATCCAAAGCAAAGTCTGTTGAAACTTTGGACAGAAAATGCCATCTGCATCCAGAAAAAGAACTATGGAGACTGAATGTAAATCAACACATGCTATGTTCACTTCTTTTTTTTTTTAATCTTCCCCATGTTTTTTCCCTTTTGCTCTGATTTTTTTCTCCCAGATTCATAAAGTAACCTGAATCAAAAATAAATAAGTTTACTTAAAATTTTTATTTGTTGCATATTTATAGTATTATAGAATTCATGTGTTATAAAAAGTGAATATTGTTTGAAATCAATTTTTTTTTAAATTGAGATGTTAGCACAGTCACAAAATGCTAGAGAATTACTAGCAACAATGTTCTCTTGATTCTACTCATGTCACTTAGCATCAATTCATGTAAGTCTCTTCAGGCCTTTCTGAAATCATCCAGCTGATCATTTCTTGTAGAACTTATATAGAATTACAGAATTTTATGTTCCATAACATTCATATACCATAACTTATTCAGCTATCCTCCAACAGATGGGCATCCACTCAGTTTTCAGTTCTTTGCTACTACAAAAAGGGCTGCTACAAACATTTTTTCACATGTGGGTCCTTTTCCCCTTTTTATGATCTTTTTGGGATACACTATTGGATCAAAGGATATGCACATTTTGATAGCCCTTTGTGCATAGTTCCAAATTGCTCTCCAGATTATTTCACAACTTTACCAACAATGTATTAGTGTTCCAGTTTTCTCACAATCCTTTCCAACATTTATCATTATCTTTTCCTATCATCCTTAGGAACACTTTCTTGAGACAAACATTTGATAAACTAATGACAAATCATTCTTATCTATTCATTAAGTTAAGTCTTTCAAGGATTTCTACTAGAACATTTATTTAATCTATAAGTAATATCTTTGTTTTGGTATGTTCCATAAGTTAGAGTTTTTAATAATAATAATAATAACTTAAAGTGACTTAAAATTTGCAAGCCTCCTCAAAAAATTAATTAGTAAACATTTAATATGAACATAGTATGTCCTAAGACATAAGCAAACTATATATAGGATAAATAAGAAACAAAAAGTAGGTACTAGAATTAAAAAATATTTGGAAAGACTTCCTGTAGAAAATAAAGTTCAGTTGGGACTTAAAGGAGATCAGAAAACTCATAGTTGAGGAGGGAAAATATTCCAGGCATGTGGAACATCCAGAGAAAATGCCCTGAGCAGACATATAGTGTCTTGTTCATAAAACAGCAAGCATGCTAATTTCATTGGATTGAAGAAGACATAATCCTGAGTACTAGCATTTTACCCCAAATCCAAAAACCTCCAAAGCCCCCCTTTTTATCATTAAAAATATTGGAAACTTTTCATGTCCTTAAAAAAAATCCAATTTTTCTCCAGAAAATATTTGTAAGGGGAAAAACATTATCAAAACTGACTTTTTGACTGGCCATTGCCTAAAATGGAAATATATTCTATTGTATCTGGTAGGATAAAAATCACTTTTCATATTTCTTGAGTAGCTTGCCTTTCTCAATCTTCTCTTCCTACGTATATGTAGCTACATATTCAGAGTCTGAATGGTATAATAAAGTAAAGAACTAGACTTGGAAGCAGAAAGGGTAGTATGATTTACAGCTTTGAAAATATATGGTTGACATTTGGTACTGGCTGAGAAATAGAGCAGTCAACCAGTGGCATAGGATAGGATATCAGGATATACTAGAAAATAACTTTAGCAACTTAGTGTTTGATAAACCCAAAGACCCCAGCTTCTGGGATAAGTACTCACTATTTGGCAAAAACTGCTGGGAAAATTGGAAACTAGTGTGGAAGAAATTAGGGCTTGACCCACACCTAACACCACATACCAAGATAAGATCTAAATGGGTTCATGATCTAGATATAAAGAGTGATATTGTAAGCAAATTAGAGGAACATAGGATAGTTTACCTCTCAGACCTGTGGAGATGGAATAAATTTATGTCCAAAGAAGATCTGGAACTCTTAATTGAACACCAGATAAATAATTTTGATTATATTAAGTTAAAAAGTTTCTGTACAAACAAAACTAATGCAGACAAGATTAGGAGGGAAGCAATAAATTGGGAAATCATCTTTACATTTAAGGGTTCTGATAAAGACCTCATTTCTAAAATATATAATTGTTTCATTTATAAAAATTCAAGCCATTCTCCAATTGATAAGTGGTCAAAGGATATGAACAGACAATTTTCAGATGATGAAATTATAACTATCTCTAGTCATATGAAAAGGTGCTCTAAATCACTACTGATCAGAGAAATGCAAATTAAGACAACTCTGAGGTACCACTACACACCTGTCAGATTGGCTAAGATGACAGGAAAAGATAAGGAGGAATGTTGGAGAGGATGTGGGAAAACTGGGACATTGCTGGTGGAACTGTGAACAGATCCAGCCATTCTGGAGAGCAATTTGGAACTATGCTCAAAAAGTTATCAAATCGTGCATACCCTCTGACCCAGCAGTGTTTCTAGCAGGCTTATATCCCAAAGAGATCTTAAAGGAAGGAAAGGGCTCTACACGTGCAAGAATGTTTGTGGCAGCCTTTTGTGTAGTGGCTAGAAACTGGAAACTGAATGGATGCCCATCAGTTGGAGAATGGCTGAATAAATTATGGTATATGAATGTTATGGAATATTATTGCTCTGTAAGAAATGACCAGCGGGAAGATTTCAGAGAGGCCTGGAGAGACTTGCATGAACTGATGCTGAGTGAAGTAAGCAGAACCAGGAGATCATCACACACAGCAACAACAATACTATATGATGATCAATTCTGATGGCCATGGCTCTCTTCAGCAGTGAAATGTTTCAAACCAGTTCCACTTTTCACTGAAGAAAGCCATATACATCCAGAGAGAGGGATGTGAAATGTGGACCATAACATAACATTTTCATGCTCTCTATTGATGTTTGCTTGCATTGTGTTTCCTTTCTCTGATTTTTCTTTCTTGTAGATATGATTTTTCTTGCACAACAATAAGTGTGGAAATATGTATACATATATTCGATTTGTCAAGTATTTTAACATAATTAACATGTAGTGGACTTTCTGCCATCTAGGGGAGGGGTGGGGACTAGGGGGGAAAATTTGTAACAGAAAGCTTTGTAAGGGTCAATGTTGAAGAATTACCCATACATATGTTTTGCAAATAAAAAGCTTTAATAAAAAAAAAAAAAGAAAGAAAGAAAAGAAACTATATGGTTGGGGCAGCTAGGTGGCGCAGGGGATAGAGCACCAGCCCTGAAGTCAAAAGGATCTGAGTTCAAATGCAATCTCAGACACTTAACATTCCCTAGCTGTGTGACCCTGGGCAAGTCACTTAACCTCAATTGCCTCAGCAAAAAAGCCAAAAAAAAAAAAAAAAAAGAAAGAAAAGAAAAGAAAAGAAACTGTATGGCCATTCTTTATCTCAGTTTCCTCACTTGTAAAACAGAGATGGAAATATTTATCACTACCTCAAGGGATTATGAGAAAAGAGTTTCATAATCAGTAAAGAACCATACAAAGATGAGACATAGGTTTGAACCTAACCTCAGAAACCTAATGGCTTGAACACAATGCCACTTAAATATCACTTAAGACAAAGTCACTTAACATCTGAGAATCTCAGTTAACTCATCTGAAAAATGGGAAAAACACCATGTACTTTGAGATATTGTTATGACTAAAGCTATAAAGTATTACATAAGGTTCTTTATTAAATTCAATCTAATTCAATAGTGTTTATTTATGTATGAGTGAGGTATTGTACTGTAAGCACTGGGGATACCAAGTAAGAAGTGAAAGTATCCCTTCCCTCAAGAAGCTTATACCCTCCTTATTAATTCTTTATTTTGATATGTAGTATTCTCTTACCTAATATTAGCCTCATTGGGGAATAAAAAAGTTAATCCAGCTCATCTTAATTTTTAAAAATTAGGTGATAAATCAGAAGGCTTTTTAAAATCTTGCAATGCATCATTTAATCAAATGGTAACAATATTGCTAACATCAATTATTATCTTACTAATAAGTGGCAGAAATATAAGTTAATAGAAGTTCATTGGAGTTTACAATGTCTATTCTCTTTCCCTAACTCCAGAACCCAACCTGCATCCAACATACAAATTCACCTGAATCAAATATTTGGGTGGGTAATTTGGCTTACTTTTAAAACCATAATATGCCTAAAGATAATAAACCAGAAATCAGAAAAAAAAAAAGAAAGCAAAAGAAAAAAAATTGGTGACATGAAAGAATTAAGTGATGAGCAAAGGAAAATGTTAATTTATTATCTGGAAAGGGATTTGCCTCCTGGCTTGGAGATCTGCTAAACAGGACAAGTGGCTAGAGTGATGATACTGCATAGAACATTTTGTCCTTTCAACAATGTCATCAAAATTTTTTTCCTCTATTATTTTCTCCTGCGGAGAGAGAAATAAAAGACCCTTTTGTTAATATCTGAAATAGACATGTTCTTCTAAAAGAGATGTAGGTCAATGATTAACTAGATTTCCTTTACAGATCTTTTCTGGGCATTTCACAAATAGGGTAAAATTTTTAAGATCATACTTGAGAAAACAGCACAATGTTCTTAAATCAGTACTAGTCCTCCTCTTCAGGACTTTAAGATTTATGCAAGACATTAGATTTATGATTTCATTTGCTCTTCAATAAGTCTAGCTAATAACAATAATTAACATTTATATAGTACTTTGAGGTTTCAAAAGACTTTACAAATATTATCTCATTATACTCATAATAACCATGGGATATAGGTATTATTATAATTCTTATTTTACAGATGAGAAAACCGAGGCAGACAGAAATTAAGTGACTTGCACAAATTGTACAGTTAATGAGTAGTTGAGGCTAGCTTTGAACTCAGGCCTTCTTGACACTAGGTTCATTCTATCCACTATACCACCCAGCTATTTTGCAATGATTTAGCTAATGCAAGTATTTCATCAAAGTATAGTTTCTTACCAAACCCTAATTGTAAGGACCTACAATATACTGTGCTAAGTGCCCAGGGAAGATACAATCATTAGTAAAAAAAAAAAAAAAAAAAAAAAGTCCCTCTTCTTACGTGGCTCACTATCTATTAGAAGTAGGAAGATGACACATGAACAAAAAACTATAATTCATAATTAGTGGTCTAAAAGATATAGAAAAGAATTGTTTCATGCTGTCTGTAGGTGAGGAAACAGTTTTAGAGAGGTAGAATTACTTGCCCAAAGTCATCTAGTCAGTAAGCAGAGAAATTAGAACTCAAGCTCAGTTTGTTTTTTTTTTTTTTTAATTTTTTGTTATAGTTATTTAAAATTTTTTTTTTTTTTTTTTTGCGCCAGTAGGAGTTTGGAACTGATTGTACTTAGTGTCACTTGGTTTTCTGGCTGGCTTTGAAATCATGTATGCTTTAATTGCTATTTAGAAAAGCTTCTGAAACAGCTCATTCTCTTTCCCTTCCCTGGCCACAAAATCTCACCATCTCTGAATGTTTCCTTTGTTATCCATGGAGCCATTCTGTTTCCCTAAGGCTCAGTCATCTTTTAACTTCTCATTATCCCTCTTCCCCGCCTCAAATCACAGAATCAGTCAGAGATTTTCCTTTCAGTCAATCAAAATCACTATGCCCTCCCATTCCCACGGTTTTAGTCCATGTCCATCCCCTATTATTCACCAGGACCATGGAAGGAATATTAGATTTGGAGTTAGAGGACCTGGAAAATAATAAAGGCACCTACTCCGAAAGGTTATTATGAAAAACAAATAAAATCATGTTTTTTAAAGGCTTAATACAGTGCCTAGTCCATCGGTATTATAGAATGTAGAGATTAAAATTATTCCACCTACAATAAAATAGACTGAGGCAGAGTTCTGAGTTGATGGCACTTTATTAAAGGGTCTAAGATCCCCTCTAATGAAGTAGACCTCATGATTTGAGATGCTTCCTCCTTCCAGGGCCTTATTTTTAGAGGAATAGATGTCTCGGCATTTTGGAATACCTATATCAAATAAAGAATAATTTCACTGGCTGATATATGACAAATAAACTAAAATAAGCAACATGTTAGCAGGGTCACAGGTTGGATGAAGCAAGGAATATATTCATACAAGATAGACTGGCTTCTCCTTAATTTGAGCAGGAGGAAATGGTACAAAATATCAGTCAATGACCAAGTGGTCATAAGATGGTCATCTGCTCCTACTGAGCAAGTGATTGGACCAGAAATACAAAAATATTTTGAAGGATTGTCTATGTAGTTGTGACATTTACCATGCTGGATTTGGTCACCATGAAAAGGAAAAACAAGGGTGAGGGCCTTTAGTTAACTTCCCATAATTGAGTAAGTGAACTTTAGAATTTACAGCTTACAGCCCTGGGGTCTTATGTACAGAACTTTGATATAATTCTATCAAATTGATTAATATTGATTAAGATAAAAGGAGTACAAATGAATTATTCTCTCAAGGAATACTTATTCTTTTTCTCATTCCCTTTCCCTTTGTAATAAACCAGATTTCTTCCTTTGTTTCAAAAGCTTCAAAACTCACTTCTTTGATAAATTTTTAATCAGAACAAATATATTCAATCCTCATCCTGAAGTGTTCCTAATCATTCTTATCTCTCCCCAGATTTTGCAATGTACATACTAAACAGTTCTTTACAGCTTTTTGGTTATATACATACATGTAAATACACACACAATTTCAGATAAATTCTATTAGAAGTCATTATTGTTTCAAAGCATAAGAAAATTGGGGAAAAATTATTTAGCAAATATATTTAATTTTCTTCTTAGATGAGGAGGGGAAAAATTCATGAAAATAAATACATCAAATATACATTAGTTAATAATGATATTCTATAAAGATACCAAATTACACTTCAGAAAATCTTGGCAGAAACAAAGATCATATGGCATGGGATAGATCAAACTATTGCCAAAGTCACTTTCCTGTCACTTAATTGGTTGGATACACTATGAAGACAGGTTATTTCATCTTAAGCACATGCAGCAAAAGTATAGTTCCTAAAAAACTTTTTTCCTTCTCGTGAGTTACTCAATAAAATTCCTATTAAGCCTGAGATAGTTTTGTTCTGGACTCTTTAGAATCCTTGAAACTGCTTTTCCTTGTTTCCTAATGTTAGCTGTTTGGAGAGAGGGAGAGAGAGAGAGCAAGAGAGGGACAAAGGAAAGGAGGGATAGATGGAGTGGGAGGGAGGGATGAAGGGATGAAGACAGAGACAGAGAGGAGAGAAACAGAAACAAAGACACACAAAGAAGAGAGAAACAGAGATAGAAACATAGACAGAGAGGAGAGTCATAGAGGGAAGGAGAAAGGGAAGACGGGAGAGAAAGTACATATCTATCTTTCCTCTTGGAGCCAAAACATTAATACTTAGATGAGAAAGGCTAAAAACAACCCTCTCTCTCATCCCCTACTCTGTGTAAAAAAAAAAAAAAAGGGAGTTTGCCTAAAGGATCTTAAAAGTCCCTTCACATACACACATATATGTATACATGCATATGTATATATAATGTACAATTAGTGATATACTGTTTAAATGTTCACCATTTGCATTTTTATGTAACATACACATACTCAAGTATAAGATTGGAGTGTAGAGCAGAGTTGATCATTTCATCTCATTTAGAATAATTAACAATATGCTCACTCCTTTATCAAGGGAGAACACTTCTTGTAAATCAGTTAATCAATGAGAGGTATCAACTGAGTTTAAACTGCATATGGAAATCTTTATTGAATTCATCAATCATTCAACAATCATAAATCAAGGACATTGGATAATCTGAGAAAAGGTGTGAGAAGTTCTTGAAAGTCCCTGGATGATATGCAATGAAGCTTCCCAGGAAGTATGTTAGTATTGCCTGAAGAAAATGGGTCATATTCTGTGGGTCTTTTATAAATGTGGAGACAGTTAAGAACCCAGACTTTTAGATGTCTGGGTTGTATGGAGAAGAGATACATTTTAGTTGAGCTTATGAGAGGGAATAGGTTGGGGAAGAAAGGAAGGAAGGAAAAGGAGTCTAGATTTCCTCCCTCTTTTCTTCAAATAAGGAAGATGTTATGAATTTCAAAATATCCAGTTGAGTATTCTAGAAGCATTTCTAAAACAGCCAACGGCACAGCCAGTATTGTTGTTTCTCCTTCTTCCGCATTCTCTAATATTATAAATTATAGAATTACTGGAAAACTGAACTTGTAGAGTGAGTTTTGTAATTAGAAGTCCACTAAGTCAATGGAATCACAGATCTGCATCTATCTATAAAATGTATGAATGTATATAGACACACATACACACACACACACACACGCACACACACACGGGGTTGGTTGTATATTTCATTTCATTTCTCCCAATTAAATGCATTTAGGGATTGTCAAACCTCAGAGGCTACATACTATAAGATTAAACATCACCATCTATTCATTCACTCTGTAATAGCTAACAGAGTTTCTAGGCATAGTGCTCAAGAAGAAATAACCTGTTTTTATGGTGCATCCAATCAATTAAATGACAGGAAAGTTACTCTTGCACATGCCATATGATCTTTATTTCTGCAAAGATTTTCTGAAGTGTAATTTTGGTACCATTATTAGCTATTGTATATTTGATGTATTTATTTTCATAAGCTTTCTCCCTCCTCATCTGAGAAGAAAATCAAATATATTTGCTAAACAATTCCTTCTCCAATTTTCTTCTGCTTTGAAATAATAATAGCTTCTAACAGAATTTATTCGATGTCATTAAAGCATCAGTCAGCAGAATATATTTTGACCTTGATTGGCAGATAAAGGGTTAACCTAATGGACTATTTGGCTGCTTGCCATTGGCTGGAATGGGGAGTAGAGAGTCATCCTTCTGATTTCCTTTCACCTCCCTAGAGATAAGGGTTGTCTGTTCTAAGGTTGGTTAGAATTGTACTTTAGTAACTACCACTAAGCAACCAGAAGTATTTGAAATTTCAATTCAGTTGTAGCCCTGCAATAGAGGAATAAACCAATTGTGGGCTATTTGTAGTTCCCTGTTCCTTCTTGCCTTAGGCAATGATATCTAAGCCTCAAAATTTTGAAAGGAAATACCAAATGTAGGTGTCCCTCCCTGCTTAGAAATGATCATTGCTAAGAGGGCAGGGACAAGCCAGAGCTCTCCAATTGGACCTAGGGGCCAGGACGAGTCCCAGCTCTATTCACATGATAGAAAAGCAACTGAATTTAGTGTTTGATTTAGCTACTTCTTCAGACACCCCTCATTGCTTCTGGCTCTTCAGATCTGTGACCTATCTTCCAATAACTGATCTTGGTAACCACCAGCTCCCTGCTTTGTCCTCTGTCCCTTACTTCTGCATATCCTTACACCCCAAGTCAATCTCTCTTGTCACAGAATCACCTCAAGGACAATGCAAGAGTATGGATGCAGGCACTATTCAAGGGTGGGGCAGGGGAAGCAGTATAATAAATGACTTTCAATCATGTGGTAGACCGCCTTCCTTTCCATTTATTTTTTTGTCCTCTCTTTTTCTTTCACAGATACTGGCACTCAGACACTAGCATCTTTGTGTTCTGGGGTTTTATTGTAATTCCTTACTTGAAGCCTTTTTGCTCTAAAAAGCACTTTTCCCCAAGCAGGATTGAGGCAAAGGAAAGGAAAAATTGTTTGGAGATCTAAGATCCAGTTATCCAATGACTACAGCACAATCTTGGAGAAATCTTTTTTTTTTTTTCATAAACAAAAGTGAATAAAGTGAATGTAGGTGAAACCATGAAAGGTTATTGAAAGTTGCAAAGGATGATGATGAATCAGGGCTAAATGCTTGCATTAATGCTTTCCTTTTCTCATTAAGAAAATGCAGGAAAAATGTGTTAAGGAGCTGGGGTGGAGGAAGGGATAGAGTTTTTGTAAGCAGACACTGGAAGTTTATATTAAAAAGGGTTTAGTTAGTATCTAACTTCTGAAGAAAGTGTGAGAAATCATTTTCAGTTTTAAGAACATGCTAAAACTTTTCTTTTTTTCTTGGGGTCCTGTGTTCTCAGGCCAATGTTTTTAATTCAAGACATTTGTGTAGAGGGAGTCAGTGGAAGCTCAAGCAAAACCAACATAATTTCCCAGAATTGGGAAACTTAAAGGGACCGATATTTTCCAGAACAGCAAGTAGGTACTTCATGTAAGGATAAAACTTGATGCTTTCAAAATTTAGGAGCATATAGTTATAGCTGAATGGTGCCTTAGAAAATAGCTGCTTCTGAACAGGACTGATTGAATGAAGTTTTCTCAATTGATGATACTAGGCCTAAGACACATGATCCCTATTTCCAGAGTCGGGAGATCAGGTCTTGGATACTGGGAAGTCACATGATCTCTAAAAGGTCAGACCCTAATTACAGGAAGTGACAGGACCTATGGGAAGCAGACAACATTGGTGACCATTGGTCAAGGATGGGTATGTCCTTATAGTCTATCCAATGAAAAGACTTGGGTCTTTTGCTTTTTAAATCTTGACAAGCCGAAAGTTGGTCAGGTTCCACAAGCACATGGTGGGAGCTGGGATGGCTCCTAGGTGTGCTTGGGTCTCTCCCTGCAGGGATGAAATAAATGCTTTCTCTTTGTACCTGAAGATGTCTCTGATTAGTTAATTTGGGAAAAGGGGGTCTAGCACCCGTCCCACACACTTCCTTTCATAAATGAGGAAACTTAGACCCCAGGAGATTTTGACTTGTCCAAAGTCACACAAGTCATAATTGACAAGTAGATGTGCCAGGACCCATACTACTGAACTGGTCTGTGGAAGAAGTACATATGAAGAAGGGCAGTTAGGTTTCGAAGTGAATAGAGCTCCAGCCCTTAAGTGAGGAGCACCTGAGTTCAAAACTGGCCTCAGATGCGTAATACTTCCTAATTGTATGACCTTGGGCAAGTCACTTAATCCCAATTGCCTCAGCAAAAAAAAAAAAAAAAAAGTACATAGGAAGGAGAATATGATCTTGATTAATATTTATTGACTGGTATGTGTTTTTCGGTTTGTATTGAACATTGATAATGATTCTCCAGAGTTTTATGAAGAAAGATATAGGAAGGAGAATGATATGATCTTGATTAATATTTATTGATTGGTATGTGTTTTTCTGTTTGTGTTGAACATTGATGATTCTCCAGGGTTTTATGAAGAAAGATAACTTGATCTTTTTTTTTCATCCAAAGAAAAGTGCCTTTCTTTTTCTTCTAACCCTTTTCTTGCCAAATTTATCCCCTCCCCCTTATAAAACTGAATCCAGATATAATTCTCATATATAATTTTAGCTCTGAGGTACCACATAGTTAATAAAAAATAAAAACAAGTAGATAAATGTGTTGTGTTGTGATGTGGTAGAAAAGATTAGGTACAAAGTCAGAGGAGCTGGATTTAAATCATGCATTTGTCATATACTACCCATGGGATCTTGAAGAAATCATTTAATTCTCTTGGACCTCAGTTTCTTCATATCTAAAATGAGGGAATTGGGTTATAATGTCTCAAAAGTTCCTTATAGGTTCTAAATCTGTGATGTTATATATACCGTCATATGACCATAGATAAGGAAACCCATCTTGCTGATTCCACCTCCACAAGAACTCTTGGGTTGTGCACTCCTCTCTATTCCCACTAAAATCATCCTAATACATACAGCTCGTTACCAATGGCCACCTAATCTTAACAAATCTTGGTACTCTCCCGACTATTTCTATTACTAGTCTTCAAATTACTGCAAGATATCTCCCATAAGCACTAATCTGGTCATGTCATTCCTCTGCTCAAAACCCCACTACAGGAATGGCATGACCAGTTGGTAGCAAGCTGTGCTTGGGTAATTTCAGTAGCAATAGAGAGGAGTGAACAGAACAAGAGCTCTTGTGGAGGTGGAATCAACAGGATTTAGTAACTAACAGTAATACATTATACTTATAATTCATATATTACCATTATAATTCATAATTACTATGCCCTTTCTATACATTGTCTCAATCCACACAACCTGTTTTTGATCCTAACTAGCTATATGACCAAGGACAAATCAATTCATTTTTTGAGCCTCAGTTTCTTTATCTGAAAAATGGAGACAATAGTAATGATAGTAAAATATAGGAATTATAGTATATAAAATATAGTAAAAATAGTAAAATAATAGTAGATAATAATGCTTTAGAAAGATATTGTGAAGATCAGGTGACATGTATCTAAACTCCATTACAAACCTTAAAGTGATATATAAATGTCAGTTATTGTTAATAATGTTATTAATATGAAGATTTAAAAATTTTTAAAATTAGGTACTAATAATAGTTAATTATTAGACATGAAAAATTCCTTTAGTAAATTCTTTTTCAGAGTCTATTTTGTTATCTATTTTCTATAACACTCATTTAGTTGTTATCAAAATAAACATTGTTATCTAGCTTTTTACATGTGGTCTTTTCTTTCCAAATAAATTTTAAACTCAAAAAAAAGAGAAAAAGAAAAGGCCCTTTAGTAACAGAAGACCTGGATTTGAATCCTGGCTCTTACACTTTCCTTTAACAACTTACTCATGTAATTTTAAGTATGGCAAAATTCTCTCTGTGGGCCTCAGTTTCCTCATTTAACTGAGAGGGTTGGATTAAATTATATAAGGTTTCCTTCCAGTTTCAGATATCCACTTAACATTTGAGGAAACTTGTAGTCTCTCATAAAGTAAGGGGCAAGAAGAGGGTCACACAGTTGCAGATACAGCTCCAATGTGTCCTGATTCCAGGCCAGCTGTTCTGTACCTTTTCTACACAATTTTTGTTTGTTTGTTTAAGGGTTCTGTTGTCCCAGCTCCCAGTGCATGGGAGATCTTTCCGATTACACTGTTGTCTAGGAGCCAGCACTGAGCTAAGACATCCCCACTGAGACTCCAGGCAGCAATATGAAAGCGCCCAGTGATGGGGATCTGGCTCTCTTCTGCTCTTGCCGCCCTGGGGACCGGCAGGCTCCTGGTTTCAGAAGCTCTGTAGGGGCCTCTCCACTGTGTGTGACACTCCAAGCTCTCAAAGGTGACAGCAGAATGAGCTTAGACTAACAGCGGGAAATAAGAAATCTTTGCTAGCCTTCGTCTGCAGGGCTTCATTAGCGGCAAGTGCAAAGAAGCCATTGAGAGACTCTGCCACGGGCTTGAGCTAAGCAGGCTTCAGCTTCTTCGTGTTCCCGAGTCCCAGCGTCCAGGTGTGCGTTAGCGCCGCAGTCCCTGCGGGACTCAGGGCACCTGGCTGGCCTAGCTCGGCTCCGCAGCGCAGTTCTGCACCGTGACACGTGCTTGGAGGGCACCGAGGGCCGCCGGGATCTCCTAACTGGCAAGCAGAGCACGCGTGGCGAGATGTAGTGGGCGCTCTCCTGGCGTGACCTGCTCCGAGCTCACCTCATCGTCAGCACTCATTTCCCGTCTGTCACGTGGAGCCAGCACTCGCCCGAGAAGCCCATTGAAAGTGAGTTTGTTTCTTTATCTTAGAAACATTTCCCCTTTTTCCTTCCACCCCCCAGCGTCTGGGGCAGTGGCGTGGTGGGGTTCTCTGGGTTCCCCTGCAGGACCGCTGCTCATGCACGAGCAAGCTTGGGAAGTTCAAGGAGACCTTCTCTGAAACCTGGGCAAGATGCCTAGCGACCTGTCTGCTAGGGAGGGGGAGGGGAAGTGGGAGTTTGGGCTAAGGTATATATCCCTGCGTCCTCCTGGAAGCCATAGAGAGAGGGGAGAGGAAGCGGGGAAACCCCCCCAAAGTGGCTTTCGGAAGGTGCCTGGAATGCTAATCATAAATAACGGTTCTTTCAGTCCCGGGGTGATCTAGATGCAGTCCAGGGGACAACTGGGGACCTTTTCATAAGATTTCTTTAAGAGAATAAAGGTTATTTGAACTTTGCTACGGGTGGTGGGAACGGAGGAGAAGGTGGAGTTCTTATAGTTTTTGTTTCCTGTTTTTATAAGAGGAAATGAGGGAGGGGCAAAGAGCAATCTAGTCGGCCATGCAGCAAATATGCAGCCAGTTTAGAGTACACCTAGGGGTTGTAGGTACTATAAGGTGTATTTGTACATGCTGGACCTGTTTCTTCAGTCTTAACATCACTGCAGTAATACAAAAAACGGGACTTTATTGCTGGGTCGAGGAGCAAGTGGAGCAGGCAGAGGTGGGGATAGTGGGTGAATGTGTATGTCCTCTGGGCGGACAACAATGGGTGAGAGAAACTGTTGTGGGAAAACGTGGGTTGCTAAGCAGTTGTTTTGCTGGTGATGTGGGAGGGCAGCCAGGCGACAGTAAGGCTCGGGGAATATTCTCATTACTCCCTCCCAAAGCCCTAGTGCCCTCTGCTAGGCTTCTGCCCTTCTCAAAGTTCTTCCTTAGTAAAAGTGAGTTTGGAAGCAAAAATCTAAGTATTTTTCAGAGGAACTTATGCACAGCCAATTTCTACTTCCTGTCAGTTTTTGCAGACATATTTATTTACTTGTAGTAGAGTGTCCATGGCTCTCAGCATTTTTTTTTTTTTGAACTGAGTTAAAAAATCTCTATCCAGGACCCAAGCCCTCCCCACCATTTTGTTCAATTTTCCCAAATTGATTGGCACGTCAGTTGGTTTTGTGTTCATGGCAATTCATTTGGCTATTTTGTATTTCAGTGGAGTCTGACCTTTTCCTTCAAGAAGAAGACAGCCAAAGTGAGGTTAGCATTGTTTAGTATAAGAGTTGAACTGGACTTTTATTTTGTGATAAATAACAGAAGAGGAAATGTGGTCATAGATTCTAGAGGTGGAAGGAGAAACCCTGAGGTTAAGGCACTTGTCTAAATTCATTTAAGTAGTAAGTTTCAGAGACAAGTTTCAAACTCCTGATTCCAACTTGAATCTAAGTGCTAATGCCACAGAATCTTGTAGGTGTGACAATCTAAGGTGACAGAAAAGTGTCTTTACTAGAGGGGATTATCTGCATTTTTCTGAACTCAGACTCTCCAAGTAATTTCTTCTTTGAATTTGTGTAGTTTATTTTCCCCTTAATGTAATTTAAGGATATATTAAGGGGGAAGGATCAGAAATGACAATGCATAGAAAGACCCTTAGCATTGAGCTTGAAATGGTGTAATAGAAATATTCTTGATGTGGGAATCAGGAAATGCAGGTTTATATCAAATCAAAAAGTCAACAAGCATTTATTAAGCACCTACTTATGTATCAAGCACTGTGCTGAGCAGTAGGGATACAAAGAAAGATAAATCTCACCTTCCAACCAAAATAAAATAAAGCCAAAAAAAAAAATTGTTCTTACTCTCAAGGATTTTCCACTATTTATAGACTGAGGTCCTGGGTATTCAGGTGAGTCTTAGCTGAGAAAGCCTGATAGGATTTATGATTCTCTGAGGTAAAGTAGGAGGAGCACTGATGGGATCATCTTAGTCTTAAATGGGCCTTTTGTTAAGTAGGTTTTTTTGTTGTTCTAGTAGACTTTTTAATTATAGCCCCACCTCAGGTGGAGATCCCTGGAAACTCCACCTTTATTATATAGAAGCAAGTTATGTCAAACCTTTTAACCCACTTTTAGCAGCATTATTATGCTGGGGGATATTTAAGTCTACAAATTCTTTGGAGAGGACTCCTGACACTCTTTGGTAATCTTAATATACTTTTGGGGTACCACCCCATCCTCCATCATTTGG
The DNA here is from genome assembly GCA_023553655.1 of Myrmecobius fasciatus. Lineage (NCBI taxonomy): Eukaryota > Metazoa > Chordata > Mammalia > Dasyuromorphia > Myrmecobiidae > Myrmecobius > Myrmecobius fasciatus. Next base: position 31,989 of record JAJPUD010008824.1, on the reverse strand, counting down.
TAGCCTACCCTATCATTCATTTTGGTGGCCCAGTATAGGAAGTCTGCACTCCAGAACCTCAACATGTATATTTATCCAAATCTACAAATTGGAAATAATTGGAAAGACTTCTTTAGGTAGTAAGACTTCAGCTGAGTTTTGGAGGAAACCAGGAAATAGGGAGAAAGAGATTTTGCAGGCATAGGGAATCCTCAGGGAAAGTGGAGATTAGGAGTAACTATGAGGAAGAGTAGTGGAAGAGACTGCTGTTGCTGTTATTATTTTTTAAATAAATAATAATTTATTTGTGTGTGTGTGTGTATGACTGGATTGAAGTGAAGTGGAAGAAGGGGGAAGAAGTTAAAAAAAAAAAGACTGGAAAAGTAGGCCAGTTTATAAAGAGTTTTAAAAGCCAGGAGGATTTTATATTTGACCTTGCCTATGTCACTAATTTGATCTAAAACCTTGGAGTATGTGCTTAATTATTAAATATATAAATGAAATCTATTTGAAGTACCCTTGGCTGTAAACCTCAGGTTCTTCAGCTGGACAATGAGGAGATTGTGTCAGATCATATTCTATGATGTTTTAATGCTTTTGCTCAAAAACATAAAAAGCAGAACCTAGCAACGCAATATTTGATTTCTATTTTGAATCTCTTCCTTAAAAAGCCAACCAACTCCCCTTTGCCTTTTTTTCCCCCTTAAATTCTGAAGCTCATATTCTGCTTATACTGCCTTTAGGAAAGGCTCTACACCTGTGGATTTTATTACCCTAGCATTTTTTTAATAATGATAATTTATAATAGCTAGCATTTACATAGTTTTATGGTCTACAAAACACATTACATACTTGATCTCATTTCATTGTCATAATAGCCCTATGAAGTAGGTACTGCAGGATTTTACTATCTCCATTTTACAGATAAGGAAAACACATCACTAGGTAGAATGTTTCCAGCTGTGAATCTTTCATGATTTCAGTGAATATTCCCTTAAGAGTTTAGAATATAGTTTAGTTTAGTTAAGCACAATAGAGTGATAACCATAGTAACTGAAGTATGTTAAATTTGTTCCGAGTTATTTAATAGGATTTCAAGCAGGAAAGGACTTCACAGATAGATAATAGAATGCCTAGATTCTAGTGCAATCACTTCATTTTGCAGATAAAGAAACTGGGGTCCCACGAGGTTAAATAGCTTGTCCAATGTCACACAAGCAATGAAGAGCAACACCAAAATTCAAACCCACTTCTATTTCTACAACTTCTTAAATGCAGTTGGATTCAGAATGAAAACCTGAATGTTCCCATAGCCAATACTTACTTTGAGATATTATAGAATAATTGGTTAAGTAAAGGAATTTTAGTGTACAATTCATTATCTTTACATCGTGATCATCATTTCCATTACAGAATACAGGTTTTCACCCCTTAGTCCAGAGACCAGAATAGAGTAGATGACCTTTTCAGGTCTTTTTCAGTTGTGATTCTGTGATTAGAATTCTAGTTGTACCATACCTTCCAAATTGGAGAGTTCTAACTCCTGGAACACTGGAGCCAAAAGCTCAAGTACTGCTAATAATAAGGTTAAATGACTGGATTTGTAAATTCTTACTGTTCGAGGCAGGGAAAAATGAAGAATTCACAGAGAGGAACAATCAATGTGTATATACTTTAACTATCAGCTAGAGTTAAAGAAGCCTGATAGGCCTCAGTTTGTCCTCCCAGAGGTCACATGGCAAGAGACAAGGACATACCATTTAGGTCATAATCGTCCAAAAAAGGGAATGAAATTATTGTAGCCAATCAAAGGGGTAAAGGGAGGGGTTAATGATTTTTGAAGGTTGGGAGGGACTAAAACTGGGTTCCTGCTGTGGAGCAGTGGCTCTTCTCCCTCCCAGTACTTCCCTTTTTGCTTGAGGGCTGTTAGACCACCCGAATTTCATGAAATTCTAATTAAATATTTTTCTGCTTTTCACTTTGAGAGACCTCTGAGTAGTCATTTTGGGTGAGGGTCTGCACGCCCCACACATTACCTTTTGGACCTCTGACAAAACATTTGCTGGAGTCAATGAGATAACATTTCAAAATGTATTGTTGTTTGTCCCTCATTCTGAAAGATGATCATGACATGAGGAAGGTGATGCCATGACTTGGATTTAAGTGAAGGAGTGCTGTGCAAGGTCATGCTCTCCTTCATAGCAGTCTGAGTCCAATGGCTAGGTATAGATCAAGATGACTAGAGATGGCCCTGGATGCAGTACTGTTGAGATTGAGAAGGGGGACCCCTAAAGTCCCAGACCAGTGTCTCAAGGGGCGAAGTTTATTAAAATTAATGTGATATCATTATTGAGAGGGCTGAATTCTAAGCAAATTCAGTAAAGAGACAGTACTCAGGAGATACACTTATACTGCTTTCAATCACAGATAAGTTAATTCTATAGCTCAAGGGTAGGGCTAGGAAGTAATCTCCAGATGAATTAAGGGTGGTCTTCAGATAGACTGGGTGTGCTCAGTTTCCTGAGGCAGATTCCAAAACTAGAAGACCAGAGACTCATTAGAACAGAAGTCCCCAGGTAAGGGAATCCCAAAATCACATATCCTTACAAGACCTTTTTTAAGCTAAGGTTTACAACAGGTTGATTGAGGCAACTGGCCATTCCTTGTTAAGGCTGGGTAAGAAATGAAATAGAGAATAGTTTCTTTTACCTGGGAGGAGAATATCCTCAGGGTTTCTGACCAAAACAGAAATTTTTACTCTTTACATTCATTCAGAGGCAATCTGAGCCAGAACAGGAGGCCCAGGGAGCTTGGTCAATCAATGAGAGCCTTTTTTTTTTTTTTGACCCATCAATGAGAACCATGATTTGGGTTCCTTAAGAATGAAATCTAGCCTATCAACTCCAAAATATGGAAGAAGGAAAGGAGAGAGAAAAGGAAGGGGGAAGGGAAGGAGAAAGGGAGGCAAGGAAGAAGAAAAGCAAACTCAATTTGTTGACAGGTCCTTAGTAGAGCAGCTCCTACTCACAGAGGTTATTTGTCCTTCAGCCATAATCTCAAAAGATATAAAGTGAAAGAGGACATTAATATGATATGAAATTGGTGTTGGTGTGGGGACTCTGTTGGTAATTTTTTTTTTTATTTGCTAAAAGGAAATAAAAGAAATTGGAGGGAATGCACAGATGCGCATTATGTGTTTAACAAGACCCCTTCCACCTCTGCCCTGACTAGTAATGCTTGGAAGAAATTCAAGTGGTTAAGATTACTGAGGTAAAAGGCAAAAAACACATTAAAAATTTCTGAAACTCCCAGAGCACAAGATCCTTAAAAAGAACCTTTAGCAGTTTTCCAGTTCCAGTAATGGTCATACATTCTAAAAATATTTTAAGATAGTTTAGTCACAAAAATGACATTCACAATGTTCCTTGACATAGAAAAGGAAAGCCCTAGCTGTCTTGTTCTATGAAGACAGCAAAAATGTGCTCATTGTTTGTCTTTTGTTCTCAAAGAGGACCATGACATCAGGGAGGTGAGACCATGACATACAAGTGAATTGGATTTAAATGAGCAATTGAGGACTGTGCAATTCACCTGTCCATGCTAGAAATAGAAGAAACAGTCCCTGCCTTTAAGAAGCTTTGACCATATTGGATAGAATGCTGCCCAATAGTTAGACATGTTTGTGTTTGTGTTTTGCAGAATCTACATAATCAAGGTAAGCACATAAGTCCAGAGGATATTGACCTTGTCTTCTTCTGTTGTATACTCAGAATAATTTTGGATGTCAATCTAGAGAAGATTTGGGGAGTGAAGTGATTTCCTCACCCTAGCCTCTATGTACTTCTTGCTGGGGCTTTTTCATCAGATTCTCTTGAAATGAATTTTGGAAGGCATGGAATTCTCATTAGGGTTAAACAGGTGTTATAAAGAGGCACTTGGGGTTAAGTGACTTGCCCAGGGTCACACAGCTAACAAAGAATTTCTTTTTTTTTTTTTTTTAAATTAAAACTTTTTATTTGCAAAACATATGTATGGGTAATTCTTCAACATTGACCCTTACAAAGCTCTCCCTTACAAATTTTTCCCCCCTAGTCCCCACCCCTCCCCTAGGTGGCAGGAAATCCACTACATGTTAATTATGTTAAAATACTTGACAAATCGAATATATGTATACATATTTCCACACTAACATTGTTGTGCAAGAAAAATCATATCTACAAGAAAAAAAATCAGAGAAAGGAAACACAATGCAAGCAAACATCAATAGAGAGCATGAAAATGTTATATTGTGGTCCATAACAAAGAATTTCTTTTTTTTTATTAATACTTTTTATTTGCAAAACATATGTATGGGTAATTCCTAAACATTAACCCTTACAAAGCTTTCTGTTACAAATTTTTCCCCCTACTCCCCACCCCTCCCCTAGATATCAGGATATTCACTACATGATAATTATGTTAGAATACTTAAATTGAATATATGTATAGTTATTGCCACACATCATTTTTTTGTTCAGGAGAAATCGTATCTATAAGAAAGAATAATCCGATAAAGGAAATACAATGCAAGCAAACCTCAATAGAGAACATGAAAATGTTATGTTATGGTCCACATTTCACATCCCTCTCTTTGGGTGTATGTGGCTCTCTTCACCGAACAATTGGAATTGGTGTGAAGCATTTCATTGTTGAAGAGAGTGATGTCCATTAGAACTGATCCTCATATAGTATTGTTGTTGCCATGAATAATGATCTCCTGGTTCTGCTCACTTCACTGAGCATTAGTTCATGCAAGTCTCTCCAGGCCTCTCTGAAATCGTCCTGCTGGTCGTTTTCTTACAGAGCAATAATATTCCATAACATTCATATACCATAATTTATTCAGCCACTCTCCAATTGATGGGCATCCATTCAGTTTCCAGTTTCTAGCCACTACACAAAGGGCTGCCACAAACATTCTTGCATATGTGAGTCCCTTTCCCTCCTATAAGATCTCTTTGGGATATAGGCCCAATAGAAACACTGCTGGGTCAAAGGGTATGCACATTTTGATAACTTTTTGAGCATAGTTCCAAATTGCTCTCCAGAATGGCTGGATCTGTTCACAGCTCCACCAACAATGCATCAGTGTCCCAGTCTTCCCACATCCCCTCCAACATTCATCTTTATCTTTTCCTGTCATTTTAGCCAATCTGACAGGTGTGTAGTGGTACCTCAGAGTTGTCTTAATTAACAAAGAATTTCTAACCATAAATCAGATAGATGTTTGGGACAATGACTTTGATTCAGATTCAGATACACCTAATAAAAGAATGAAATTAATTTTAGGCTGGGGTTTCATGCCTAACTTTTTTTTTAGCCTGCCTTACCTGGTGTGATTCAATTCAGTTCAATAAACATTTATTATTATCAGAGCAACATGAAAGGTACTGGGTATGATGCTTTTATAACTTTCCTCAAAGAGTCTATAATCTGTTATGGAATATTATTGTTCTGTGAGAAATGACCAGCAGGATGATTTCAGAGAGGCCTGGAGAGACTTGAATGAACTGATGTTGAGTGAAATGAGCAGAACCAGGAGATCATTATACACGGCAACAACAAGACTATGTGATGATCAATTCTGATGGACATGGTTCTCTTCAACAATGAAATGTTTCAAACCACTTCCAATCATTCAGTGAAGAAAGCCATATACACCCAGAGAGAGGGATATGAAATGTGGACTACAGCATAACATTTTCATGCTCTCTATTGATGTTTGCTTGCATTGTGTTTCTCTGATTTTTCTTTCTTGTAGATACAATTTTTCTTGCACAAAAATGATGTGTGGAAATATGTATACATATATTCGATTTGTCAAGTATTTTAACATAATTAACATGTAGTGGATATCCTGCCATCTGGGGGGGGGGATATTTGTAACAGAAAGCTTTGTAAGGGTTAATGTTGAAGAATTACCCATACATATGTTTTGCAAATAAAAAGTTTTAATAATTAAAAAAAAAAGAGTCTATAATCTAATAGGATCACATTTTAAAAGTTAAAAGAGATGTTACAGACCAACTAATCCATCTAACTCCCTTATTTTACAAAAGAGGAAACTGGCCCAGAAAGTTAAATGACTGGATATAGTAGATGGGAAATGACACACAAATGTCTGTAATACAAAATAGAACTTATATATACTAAACCTCATATTCAGGTAGAAGTTGCGTAGAAGCTTGAGGAAGAGTATACATTGAGAAAACAGATGTACAATTCATTTCTATAAATCCAGTTCCAGGGTAGCTATAAATTTAATACAAAAAAAATCCTGCTCCTTTTGTTTGATATACTGTCATTCCCTATGAAGAAATTGAAGCAGAGGTGAACAAAGTGATTTGTCCATTACTAATAAGTAATTGAGATCAGATTTTAGTGCTAGTCTTCCTAATTCTAGTCACAGTGCCCTGTCTTGACTCTATAATAGCAAAATTGTCTCTCTTGTATGGTGCTGGAAATAGAAGAAACAGTCCCTGTTTGCAAGGAGCTTTGACCATAATTGAGGAAATAGGACACACATACAGATACACACAAACAACATAAATGCACATGCATACATACCTAAATAATTTAATAATTCTTATAGATAAACATATAAACAAATATGAATTAGCAAAGTACAAAAATCTGCTTAAAGTTCTGAATAAGAGTGATAACAGTTCCTGAGGTTGGCAGGGTTAATTAAGACAGATTTCCCTGGCATTGTATAAATGTATAAAGAGAGGTGCAGAATTCCCAGGCAAGAAATAAATTATTTGTAGAATTTTGGAAATAATGCTTTCATATCTCTGTAACTGTACATCAGTTTTCTACCATCTGTAGTAATGGCTATGCCACACTTTTAAAGTCTTGCCAAAGAACTTGGAATATACTAAAAATATGTCTGGAACACCTAATATACTCTTAATTAGATGCATTGGCAAAGTTAGTGTATCATATCAGAAATGATGTCTTGGGAAGGATAAATATTTCCAGAGCTCTGTGATGAACCCTCATTTTTTTTTTTTAAATTTTAACATTGGATGATCTTGTCAACAGCATATTCTTTAAAAGTTATCTTCAAAAAAAGTCTGTAAGAATGATTTGCAAAGAGTAATATTGCTAAAGAAAACCACAATAGGAGAAGGAATTTCTTATTCCATGGAAATATTCTGATTTAATGAACATGATTTTTTTGGTAGCTAAATATTGTATATGTAACATATGGAAATAAATATGTCTGCGTTTGTGTGTGTGTGTGTGTGTGTGTGTGTGTACATTCCCCAGCTTTTGTTGGTTCTTTGTCAGAGAAAATAAATTATCCCTCTTATAAATTGTATATGGTCCAATGGCTTTTCTATGCTTGTTAATGTCAGAGCTTGGTACAGTTTTTAGATGGAGAGAGAAGCCAGAAGCTGAGAAGAGATGAGAAATGGAAGGGTGTTCATAGCAGCAGTATAAAGAGGAGACATCACTGTCACTCGCTGTTAGCCCATTTGTGTCTTAACAGCAGCCCAGAAGCATGTTGAGAGTGAAAGAGGGTGTGTGAGGGAGCTGTTTCCTAGCAACAGGAAGCTGATGTTCTGAACTGGGCATAGGAAATAGCACATAAAATTGCTAAGGAAACATGAATGTACAAAAGAATAAAGAGGGAAAAGGACCAAAAGGGGGGAAGAGGGTAGATAAGATGAAGAAAAATAATTAAGGGAGAAATTTAAAAAAAAAAATCAGTGCAGAGAATAAGATGAAAATTCTAGTAACAAGTACTTAAAACCATGGAGAAAAATATAGAAATGAGAGATAATTATAAAGCAAGATTGCTAATGCTCTCTTCTACTACTTGGGTCCCCAAATCTAGGCTTACACTTCCTGGGTTCTTTCTTGAGAAGCCTAGCCTCTAGAGTAGAGTCAGGCTTTCTCCCATTCTCTGACTCTTTACAAATCCATTCCAGAGACCCAGAAAAAAATGACTTAAAGCTTATATACTTCATGTTTAGAGTTATTTCCAATTGAAGTCCAAAGATGTATAACATAAATCACTTATAGAGCAGCTATTAGTTTTCTCTATACAGAAAAAATGTTTGAAACACACTCATGGGGCAGCTAGGTGGCGCAGTGGATAGAGTACCAGCCCTGAAGTCAGGAGGACCTGAGTTCAAATCTGGTCTCAGACACTTAGCATTTCCTAGCTGTGTGACCCTTGGCAAGTCACTTAACCTCAAATGCCTCAGCAAAAAAAAAAAAAACAAAAAACCAACCAAAAAAAAACACTCATAAGGGTGCACTGACATGACCATGACTTAGAGCATGAAACATTAGCCCATATCTCCCTTTATACTCTTCCTAGAGGATGTTACTTAAAAGGTCAAAGCACAAAACTTTTTTTTTTTTTGTAAACAGCATTTTATTTTTTTTTCCAATTACATGTAAAGATAGTTTTTAACATCCATTTTTTATAAGATTTTGAGTCCCCAATTTTTCTTTCTCCCTTCCCTCTCCAAGAAGGCAAGCAGTCTGATATGTTCAATCATGGAAATATTTTCATATTAGTCAGGAGAACAAAACATTTTGCAAGACTGATAAACAAGTCATTTTCTTTCACCTCAGCTCTTCATTACCCATACAACTCCCTAAAGTTCCATGTCTGTGTATTGTCAGGTGTGGGTTGGGCTTCATGCTCCCAAAGGTGGACATTTTGCCCTAAAAGCATGTAGTTGCAGAAAATTCCTGCTGCTATACAGCTCTACTCCAAGGGTTCCAGAATTCCCAGCGTCTCCTTCTTACATAATTGCTTCTAAAGCTGAAAATATCCTACTCAGGATGGATGTTTAGTTATCTGAGTTCAGAGAAAGAACATTATAGCAGAAAAGACAGAGAACTTGAGAATTCAAGTCAGGTTCCACCAAGATGAGCCCATGCTCTAGTGTATGTAAGCACTCACCTTAGATGCCACTGGAAAGGGTGCCTTCTCCCTACCTCACAGGTCTAAGAAAAAAAACCACACAAAGTCTTTGTATTCTTAGCAAATGGGAAGAGAATTGGAAAATGGAAATTTTCTATCCCTTTAAATTCTATAAAACAGGCAATTCTTTTTGATTCAGTTGCCAATCCTTTTTTGAAGCAGCTTTCTCTCCTTGCTATCACAGGGAAAGGATTATTTTGTAATCTCAAAGTTCTAACTCTTAGTACTGAGTTAGAACCAAAATGGTTAATGGAGTTTTAACTCAAGTTCATACATGGTCTGTAGGAAATATGAAGTATTTTGGTGGTGGAGTGTTTGGGATTATCCCCATTACAAAGAAACCTAAAAGGCTAGACATCATTTGTAGAAGAAGCTACCATAAAGGAAGATGCTGAATGAGTCTTTTATCCAATGGCCAAATGACCTCTGGGATGTATGAGATCAGACCATGAATGACCTTGTTCAAAAAAAGCCTCAAGATAGCCAATCCAGGGGCAGCTAGGTGGCTCAGTGGTTAGAGCACCAGTCCTGAAGTCAGGAGGACCTGAGTTCAAATCTGGTCTCAGACACTTCCTAGCTGTGTGACCCTGGGCAAGTCACTTACCCCCAATTGCCTCAGCAAAAAAGCAAAAAAAAAAAAAAAGATATCCAATCCAAATTTTGTCCTTGTGATAGCCCAGAGTAGTAGTTTGTTCAAGGGATGCCTGTCTATGAATCTCAACTCTGAGTATTTCTGGAATTAACCAATATTTTTATAGGGTCTTTGGATGTAGCCTATCCCAGAATAAATACTTGAAATCATTTAGGCCCACATCTTAGTGCTATAGAACAGAGCTGACTTCAAGATAAAGTCAAGAGACTTAATATGTTACAAACAAAACAAAACAGCTCTTTTTGTTCTCTTCATACTCATTTCATAGTGTCTAATACAGAGGTTTGCATATTGTGGGAACTCCATAAATCTGACAATAAATAGTAGGATACAATATGACTAATATAGAAATATGTTTAAAATGATTGTATAACCTATATCAGATTGCTTGTTATCTTGGGGGAGGGGGAAGGCAAAAGAGGGAAGAGGAAAATTTAGGAACTCAAAATGAAAGTTGAAAACTATCTTTACATGTAATTGGAAAAATAAACTACTATTTTTTAAAAAATTATTAAAACTTTTTATTTGCAAAACATATGTATGGGTAATTCTTCAATATTAACCCTTACAAAGCTTTCTGTTACAAATTTCCCCCCCCTACTCCCCACCCTTCCCCTAGATGGCAAGAAATCCACTATATGTTAATTATGTTAAAATACTTGACAAATCGATTATATGTATACAAAAAATAAACTACTATTGAAAAGTTAAAAAAAAATTACTTAATCCTGTTTTCCTCAGTTTCCTCATCTGTAAAATGAGCTGGAGAAAGAAAAGGCAAACCACTCTAGTATCTCTGCAAGAAAATTCCAAATAGGGTCTTTTAAGAATCAGACAGGATTGAAAATGACTGAACAACAATCCCCAGGAAACTCTTAAAACAATACATTATACTGTGTGACCCTGGACAAGTCACTTAACCCCAATTGCCTCAGCAAAAAAAAGCAAAAAAACCCAACAACAACAAAAAACAAAACAAACAAACAAACAAAAACCCAATACATTATGGGTTCTGGGTCAGTGAGGTAATTTTCACATGGTAGTTCACCACACAAATTTGGAACAATAACTGTCAGTTATTATCATTAGAGATGTGGAAACTGAGGCCCAGGAAGTTAGACTTCATGCAAGTAGTAAATAGCATGACCAAGACTAGAACCCAAGTTTCCTAATAGTTAAGAAATTCTCCTCTATCATTTTGAATACGTTACTTAACCTTTGGTGTCTCATTTTCCCCAGATATACTTTTGGAATGGACTTCCTAAGTTTTTCTTTCCAAATAACCTTTAGCCTATGTAAAATATGATTCCTTTTGTTTGCTTTCAAATACTATAGTCACCAAATTTTTAGAAAAGATATACATGTTTAAGAGAATAATAAATACAAATTAGCAACTTTTGCTTTTCAACTGTATATTTAATAGATGGTAACACATTGATTGTTCTCTCCTTCATCCCAAATGTTATAAATCTAATTTCTATAAGAGCAATCCACATGTACTCTTCAGTTAGTCAGAAAGAGGGAGACTTCTCTGTTTCTTCTGGTCTAAGAGCATAGTTAAAGGTAGATTGTCATTTACAGTGACGTGACACTATTTTATTTTATTTTCACTGTAGATATGGATTCAATTAAGAGATCATGTCTGGAACATAGGGTTGCCACAGGATAATGAGCTCCTGCTGTTAGATAAATGTCAAAGCCAAACCAGAGCATTTATCAGAAGTTATTAATGAGGAGGAACAGATCCATTCAGATTTAAAGTAGATCATGTTCTGTTAGGGTTATTTCATTTTTAATTTTGAGGGTGAAAGAAGCAGCTTTTATGTTTCAGATAGTGGAGGTGGTATATACCAGACACCAGTTAATCATACTGTCTGTTTCTCTGGGAACCATATGTTGTTTGTGACCAGCTTTGGAGGCCACATATCTACTCAGTTGTCATAATTTTTATTTAACATTTATTGATTGCCAGAAATATCTTGCATGGCACCTGTCCATTAAACAATGTCAATGAAATACAGACATAGGAATGGAGAGGTGGGACAAATTTTCAATGACAAAAACAAAAAGCCTACCAAATATGAACTTTAAAAGGAATAGAGAAAACAGTGCAAACTCAATAAGCTTTCCTCAAAAAACAGTAACAATAAAATCAGTCAAGAAAATTAATGGGCAACTGTGGTAAATACTAGGGAAACAAAAAGAGCAAAAGACAGTTTTTGCCCTCAAGGAACTCACATTCTAAATAACAGTATTATAATAGTAAAAATGACAACATAGTCATTTATGAATATGTAATGCCAAGAGAAAACCTGAAATAGTACATAAGGTGGACCAGATCTAATATCTAATAATTAAAATAGTAGCCCTAAGATTTCATTCCAAAAAAAAAAAAAAAAGTGATTAAGCTTAATTCTGCAGTGAATACTGGGCTAGAGAGAAGTAAATAGTAGAGGCTTTTATTTTTGGACTCATATTATGCCATATCAACTTCTTGTAGCCAGAGGGAATATTTAAGGGAGAAATTATTACAAAAAGTTGACTTAGTTTTTATAGCACAAATGTGTCTTCAGGCACTAAATGATTTTTTTTTCCTTGGTTGCTACTCTTTTTCATTTTTTTTTTATGTTTGGAGAAACTAATATTGAGCCTACCAGTAAGATTGTCTGCCTTAGGCTCCAGCTGGTATCAATAATTAAAGAGGGAAAAAAACAACCTAGCACTTCTCTTGAAAGCACAGAAGGCTAAAAAAAAAAAAAAAGAAAAGAAAAAGTCTTAATTACTTCTGATTCTGTTAACAGAAAATAAATGCAAGATTTAGAAATGGAAAACAAGGGCTATTCCTTCCATATAGATTGTCATATTATCTCTCCTTTTGCAATATTCCTTTTGCAATCTCAGAAAATAATTGATTTCCCTTGATTCCTAGAGGTTTGCATTTTTATACTTACGTATAATGCCCCATAGCCGGCTATTCTTATGGAGCATAAAGGCATTTGAAGCATAAAGATATATGAAGATATATAAAGGATATATTCAATGGCTTAAAAAAGAATTCCTCCCAAAGCTTTAAAAAAACACAAAGAACCAGTAATTTTCCTATGAACAATCCTATGTTGATGACAAAACCAGGGATCCTAACACTTAATTCTGATTGTTCTTATCTGGTATCTCTGACATAAGGATGTCATTTTGATAATCTTTCAGTACAAAGGACAATGCCAACCAACCAACCTGGTCTCAGATGTTTGGATCACAAAAGCTAAAAACTAGATTATATTCTTGAAGTAACACTGTAACAAAAGATATACATGTTTGAATGTCTCAAAGTTGCCCTATCCTGGAAAGACATGAAGTTGAGTGGGATGTTAATAGTTACAAAGTAAAAGGAATATACTCATATACGTTTTGGGGAGATATGATTTCATTAGCATAGTGAACTATCAACGTGAAAATTCTCTTCATCAGGATAGAAACTGATTAAAGAGTGGGAGACTGAGATAAATAATTTATTTATAGTCACATACCTAGTAGGTAACTGAAAGAGTACTTAAACGCACATCTTTCTTTTTTTTTAATTTTAATTTTTTTTATTTTTTATTTGCAGAACATATGTATGGGTAATTCTTCAACATTAACCCTTACAAAGCTTTCTGTTACAAATTTTCCCCCCTACTCCCCACCTCTCCCCTAGATGGCAGGATATCCACTACATGTTAATTATGTTAAAATACTTGACAAATCGAATATATGTATACTTATTTCCACACATCATTTTTGGAACGCACATCTCTCTTACCAACTATGCTGTCCCTCATATAGCCATACATGAGTACACTGTGGTACCTCTGCCTATCAGGATAAGTGATTGAACTCAGAGCTTGACTTATATTGTAGACCAAAGCTTCTTAAACTATGGGTTGCAAACCTATTAGGGTCATGAAATTATGATTTATTACCAGTAAATGTTTGATTTGTACACATATTTTATATACCTATATACCTGGGGTCATGTAAAAATTTCTTGGATGAAAAAGTGTCTTGAGTGAGGAAAGTTTAAGAAGTACTATATAGATAACACACACACACACAGAGCTTTCATTGACTTAAATATTCTAGTCAATTCTAACTGATTTTCCTGTTTCACTGGAATTCTGTATCACTGCCAGAAACTCAGAAAATGACTCCTTTTCTGTAGACATTAATGAAAAGTATTTCCTGAGTTTCCCTACAATGAGATAATATATATAAAACTTTGTAAACCTCAGAATCCTGGATGTCAGTTCTTAATAGAATTTCCTCCTACTTCTTCCCCCTTTCATTTGAAGTGAGAATCTTCAGTGAATCTTATAGCCCCTATGGTACAGTTGAAATTACCCTTGAACAGAGAATTAATGAAAAAAAAGGCTGATGATGGTGGACTTGCTGTACCAGATCTAAAACTATATTACAAAGCAGCGGTCATCAAAACCATTTGGTATTGGTTAAGAAAGAGAGTAGTCGATCAGTGGAATAGGACAGAATCACAAGACAAACTAGGCAATAACTATAGCAATTTAGTCTTTGATAAACCCAAAGACCCCAGCTTCTGGGATAAGTACTCACTATTTGACAAAAACTGCTGGGAAAATTGGAAACTAGTGTGGAAGAAATTAGGGCTTGACCCACATCTAACGCCACATACCAAGATAAGATCTAAATGGGTTCATGATCTGCATATAAAGAGTGATACTATAAATAAATTAGAGGAATGTAATATAGTTTACCTCTCAGACCTATGGAGATGGAATAAATTTATGTACAAAGAAGAACTGGAACTCTTAATTGAAAACCAGATAGATAACTTTGACTATATTAATTTAAAAAGTTTTTGTACAAACAAAACCAATAAAGACAAGATTAGGAGGGAAGCAATAAATTGGGAAATCATCTTTACATTTAAGGGTTCTGATAAAGGTCTCATCTTTAAAATATATAGAGAATTGTCTCATATTTATAAAAATTCAAACCACTCTCCAATCAGTAAATGGTCAAAGGATGTGAACAGACAATTTTCAGAGGATGAAATTAAAACTATTTGTAGTCTTATGAAAAGGTGCTCCAAATCACTATTGATCAGAGAAATGCAAATCAAGACAACCCTGAGGTACCACTACACACCTGTCAGATTGGCTAAAATGACAGGAAAAGTTAATGATGAATGTTGGAGGGGATGTGGGAAGGCTGGGACACTGATGCATTGTTGGTGGAACTGTGAACAGATACAGCCATTCTGGAGAGCAATTTGGAACTATGCTCAAAAAGTTATCAAACTGTGCATGCCCTTTGACCCAGCAGCATTTCTATTGGGCTTATATCCCAAAGAAATCATAAAGGAAGGAAAGGGCTCTACATGTGCAAGAATGTTTGTGGCAGCCCTTTTTGTAGTGGCTAGAAACTGGAAACTGAATAGATGCCCTTCAGTTGGAGAATGGCTGAACAAATTATGGTATATGAATATTATGGAATATTATTGTTCTATAAGAAATGACCAGCAGGACAATTTCAGAGAGGTCTGGAGAGACTTACATGAACTGATGCTGAGTGAAATGAGCAGAACCAGGAGATCATTATATATGGCAACAACAATATTATATGACGATCAATTCTGATGGACATGGTTCTCTTCAACAATGAAATGTTTCAAACCACTTCCAATTGTTCACTGAAGAAAGCCACACCCAGAGAGAGGGATGTGAAATGTGGACCACAACATAACATTCTCATACTCTTGATTGATGTTTGCTTACATTGTGTTTCCTTTATCTGATACGTCTTTCGTGTAGATATGATTTTTCTTGCACAACAATGATAAGTTTGGAAATATGTATACATATATTCGATTTGTCAAGTATTTTAACATAATTGTAGTGGATATCCTTCCATCTAGGGCAGGGGTGGGGAGTTGGGGGGAAAAATTTGTAACAGAAAGCTATGTAAGGGTTAATGTTGAAGAATTACCCATACATATGTTTTGCAAATAAAATAAAATTAAAAAAAAAAAAGAAATTACCCTTGAACAGCTGAGATGCCCAAGCTTTAGAAACTAGCTGATTGTGCATAACATTTCTTGTAAAAACAAGTGTCTTCAAGATTTATAGCCAGTGGATTTAGTCTGCAGCTGCTGAACTGATAACAATAAACTGTAATGGCTTCAGAAGACTCAATAAAGTCTAATGTCTTTAAGATCCATAAACTGAAACCAGTTTACAGCAAAGACTAAATAACAAATTGAAGATACTTGGAAAATATACTACTAAAGAAAGAGGGATAGTTTCTGCCATTGAATAGATACACATCTAATGCATCCCAACAGAAAAACATATAGATGCTAAGTGGAGTAGAACCAGGAGAACATTGTACACAGCAACATCAAGATTATACAATGATCAATTCTGATGGATTTATTCTGATGGATCTCTTTTTTTGTAAGGTGATTCAGGCCAGTTCCAATGGTCTTGTGTTGAAGAGAGCTATCTGCATCCAGAGAGAGGACTGTGGGGACTGTGTACGGGTCACAACATAGTATTTTCACCCTTTTTATTGTTGTTTGCTTGCATTTTTCTTTTTGATTTGATTTTTCTTGTGCAACATGATAATTGTGGAAAAATGTATAGAAGAATTGAACATCTTTAACATAATACTGGATTATTTGCTGTCTAGGGGAGGAGGTGGGAAAGGAGGGAACAAAATTTGGAACACAAGCTTTGACAAGGGTGAATGTTGAAAATTATCTATGCATATGTTTTGAAAATAAAAATCTTTAATTAAAAAAAAAAAGTTTAGATAAAAGAAAAACCCATAGAACTAATCTCCAGGTCATGAACACATAACATGTACAAATGATGAATTACTTATATACTACCTTCCTCTCCATCTGCTCCCTGGAGAGTTTCTCCTTTCCCCCATCATCATGGTCAGCAACCAAGCTTTCCTGTGTGGACAGTGCTTCCTTCCATCTAGCCGGGGGTCACTGTTTCACTTAATTTAAAGAATCAATTAATTGATTTAAAAATATATTAAGGGTTTATTATGTTCCATCATTGCTAGTTTACTTACCCATCATGTTTTTCTTGTTGATCAGTCATTTTAGTCATGTTTGACTCTTTATAACCTCATTTGGGGTTTTCTTGACAAATATATTGCAGTGGTTTGCCATTTCCTTCCCCAGATCATTTTACAGATGAGGAAAGTGAGGCAAATAAGGTGAAGTGAATTGGTCAAAGCCACACAGCTAGTTAGTGTCTAAGGCCAAGTTTGAACTCAGGAAGATGAATCTTTCTGCCTTTAGGCCTGACACTCCATCCACTGTACCACCTTTTTCTTTACTTTTCCCTTAGAGAAATTATGATTCAAGGTCATAAACCCACTGACAGAGTCTTCTTTATACTTGAGGACATCATGAACCAGGCTAAATATACCACATTTCCTATAGGTTATTTGAGTACAAGACTTCTCTCTGAAACTACCACCCAACTTACACTTGCAAATTGGGTTTCCTAGAGGGTGTGTCTCATTTTCAAGGTACTTTGCATATCTACACTCCTAAAACTATAGTTCATAAGTATCTACCTGTGATTTTACCTTTAATAGTCAGAAAGTTGATACAACCTAAAACAAAGGCATTTACTGAATAGTGATAACATAAATAGCAATAACAAATGTTCTCTCCATAAATCTGGGGCCCACTCTCCCTTAAAAACAAAATCTTTTTCATCATTTCTCAAGATTCCCATAGTTACTGCTCCTCCCACTCCTTCAGCTAAGGATCTCACTTCCTACTTCACCAAATAAAATGAAGTCATTCATAGAATGCCATCTTTTCTTTTCTCACTTCACTCAAATTATCCCCCACAAACTTTTTCTTCTCCATCACCTATCTCACATGAAGAGATAACCCTTTTTTTTAAAAAAAGAACTTCAGAACTCCTAAAGAGGTAAGGAAATATAGGTACTTTTTAAATATATTTTTTAAAGTAGTAAATGAGTCACTCTCAACTTGTACCCTTTGCAATCTATGAATAGGTTAAACAGAGTTTGAGCCTTTTGAAGTCTGACATTCTTTACAAGGCCTCACACATTTTCAAAGGTGCAAAATGATACATCTAAATTATTTATTAGACTTCATTATCTCTGTAACCTGTCTCTTTACTGTAATTTCATCAAATGAACTGGGGGAATATTTAATGAATCCCTTATGAATCCTCTTCCCTCTGTGATATACATTTGCATGCTATTCAATAAAGTACCTACTATATGACAGACAACACTGAGGAAAAGGCTAATTCCCCCATCTTTTCTTTTCACCAGTCAGTTTAGCAGATTCCTCCTCAGAAAATCTCATCAGTGTGCAGACATATATCCTCTTTTTACTTCCCCTAATTTTCCCTCGTCTCCTAGCTCTTGTTCTATTACTGCAAGAAAATATCTTTCTGTCCTTCTTTCCTTTTCTTATCATTCTGGTCTTTTCTCTTTTTCTTTTTCTCCCCTCCTTTTTCAGTTTATTCGTTAACTGAAACTGATACTTATTACTCATGCTAATCTTAGAGTAATACTGGTGATCTTGAATTGTCTGCAGAAAAGCAAAGGTGGAGACCTTGTATCTATCTCTACTCCTTAAAATTGTTTATCAATCTCCTTTAAAACCTTCACAAAACTTCCATTGCCTCTTTGTATTTATTAAATGCTTAATATGTGCCTGATAATGTGTTAAGGATAAGGATAGAAAGAAGATGGGGGCAGCTAGGTGGTGCAGTGGATAGAGCACAAGCCCTGAAGTCAGGAGGACCTGAGTTCAAATGTGGTCTCAGACACTTAACATTCCCTAGTTGTTTGACCCTGGGCAAGTCACTTAACCCCAATTGCTTCAGCAAAAAAGAAAAAAAAAAAAAAGGGATAGAAAGAAGATGAAACAGGGAACTTACTTCTGGGGAAGGAGGACTATTTGAAAGGACAATGTGAATATTCATAAACAAAATTGAGGGGCAGCTAGTGGCATAGTGGATGGAGCACCAGTCCTGAAGTTAGAAGGACCTGAGTTTAAATCTGGTCTCAGACACTTAATACTTCCTAGTTGTGTGACCTTGGGCCAGTCACTTAACCCCAATAGCCTCAGAAGGAAAAAAATCTATACAAAGTTATTTTATTGAGGAGGAAGGGTACTAGCAACTGGGGAGATCAGAATATGCTTCATGCATTTCAGCTAAACCTGTGAAGATTCAAATTATACAGGAGCTTTAAATAGTCAACAGAGGAGTTTGTGTTTTATTTTGGGAGCAATAAAGAGCCACTAGAACTTCTTGAGTGGGAGAGACATATTTAGATCTTTTCTTTAGGAGTATCAATTTGGTATCTATGTGGAGGATGAATTATAAAGGTGAGACTTGAAGCTGGGAAACCAATTAATGAGGGCCCAAGTTAACTGAAATGGTGTTCGCAGAGGGAAGGGGACAGACATGATATATGTTATAGAATTGGGATGGCAATTGTTTGGATATGGGAGATGAGGGAGAAAAAGAGTTTTAGATGTTGAACCTTCATGACTAGGAGAGTAGTGTCCTCCACATAAATAGGGAAGTTTGGAAGAGAAGGGACTTTTGAGAGGAAAAATAATGAATTCTGTTTTGGACATGTTAGGTATACAAGTATATATCTGTGCATATGTATGCATGTGCATATATATAAAACTCAGAGTCATCAGAATAGTGGTGATATTTGAGTCCATGATTGTTGATGAGTGTTGGTTAATCGGTTATTGTCTTTCATCTCAAAGAGAACCAAAATGACATTGCTATGTTGAAGTCAAGGTACAATGTGTCCAACTGTGGCTGATCAGACCAGTACAAACTCAGAAGGCTGTACCATAGGTCGGGCACAAATAGTCCATATAAACATTTGCAGTAGAGATGTTTCTAAATTTGCACATCTCATGTTTCTTTTGAGCTACTGCAACTCAGCTTCACTCTAAGAAGAGCAGCACAACACCTTCTTTGATGTGGGCAAGCTATGCTGGGCCTTTTGCCAATATCTCCCATGTCACGTAATCGATTCCAAAGTTCCTCAGAAAGTCTTTGAGAGTGTCCTTATATTATCTTCTTACTTCCATGTGAGTGCTTGCCTTGTGTGAATTCTCTGTAAAATAATCTTTTAGGTATATTTTTCATTCAAACCATGTGACCAACTCATTGGAGTTGTACTCTCCGAATTAGGATATGAATTCTTGGAAGTTTAACTCAAGAGGAGACCTCAGTGTTGGGTACCTTGCCTTGCTAGGTGATCTTCAGAATCTTCCTAAGCTTTTTCAAATGGAAGCAATTCAATTTTCTGTCATGGCTCTGGTATGCTATCTAGGTTTCATAGACACACAACAATAAGGTCAGCACAATAGCTTTGTAGACCTTCAATTTGGGAGGCAGCCTAATATCTCTTTTCTCATACTTTCCTTTGGACCATCCCAAACAGAAAGGGAAGGGAAAAAGTTCTAATATAGACAGAGCCTCAAGGAAGACCTGTAGTTAAGGGATAGAACATGCATAATGCGCCACAAAAAAGACTGAGAAGGAAAGGGCAGGTGTATAGAAGAAAAACCATAAAAGACTAATGTCAGGAAAATTCAAGGAGAGAATGATAAAGGACACAAGTGAGAAAGTTGGTTGTAATGAATAGAAAGGTCAACTCTTCATCAGAAACTGAAGCAAAGGAGGAACTGAGGGAAAGGAGAAGAAGATGATAGAGGAAAAGAGGGTATGTTTAGCTAATTATTCTATTTTCTTTTTTTTTAAATTGCTATTTTTTTATAAAGCTTTTTTCAAAACATATGCATGGATAATTTGACAACATTGACCCTTGCATAGCCTTGTGTTTCAGATTTTCTCCTCCTTCCCTCCATTCTCTCCCCTAAATGGCAAGAAATTCAATATATGTTAAACATGTTAAAATATATTAAATATATTTCTACCATATTTAACATATATTCAACTGCTTGTCATCTAGGGGAGGGCATAGGGGAAGGGGGGGAAATTGGAACATAGTGTTTTGTAAGGGCTAATGTTGAAGAATTGTCCACTGTTGAAAAATAAAAAGCTTTAATAAAACAAAAACAAAATAACAAAAAAATTGTTAAATCCAATATGTATAAACATTTATACATTTATCTTGCTGCACAAGAAAAATCAGATCAAAAAAAGAAAGTCAATGAATAAGAAAATAAAATGCAAGTGAATTGTAAATGTTATGTTGTGATCCTCATTCAGTTCCCACAGTCCTCTCTCTGGATGCAGGTGGCTCTCTTCATCCCAAGATCATTGGAACTGGCATCAATCATCTCATTGTTGGAAGGAGTCACATTCATCAGAATTGATCATCGTATAATATTGATGTTGTCGTGTACAATGATCTAGTTCTGCTCATTTCACTTAGTATCAGTTCATGTAAGTCTCTCCAGGTCTTTTTAAAATTATCCTCCTGATCATTTCTTATAGAAGTAATTGTTCTATTTTCTTAATGAAGTACAAATTAAAGTCTTCTGTTGGAGAGTGAAGTGGGAAGTAGTGATACAAAAGGTTTGAAAAGAGAAGAAAAGGTTTGAAATAGTCATAGATAAACAATTAAGAGAGAGTGTATGTGTGTCCATAGAGGTTATGGATATCCATATGGATTTGTCTAGTTGTAGTTCACAGAAAAGAATGTGGCTTAGTGGCCTGGCCATTTCCCTTTTATTGGGGACGGGGATGGGGGTAGGGGTGCTAGGCTAGAATTTTCTCTTTCTTCCACTAAACATTATTGGTTTCTAAGAAATAATTTTTAGGTTCCAGTCACTATTCTAATTGCTATTCCTTTAACCAAAAATCAGTTAAACTCATTTATCTGAGTCAAAAGCAAACAGAAATCAGATTAACCAATTAGAATATTTCAGACAATATCCAAAGTGAATGAGCCTTTCCATTGAGTGAAGTATCACAGATAATCCAAGATATAGTAGGATTGGGGGAGAGAAAAGGAGAAAAGACATACAGAGAAACACAAGACAGAGAAAGAGACAGAGAAAGAGAGAGAGAGAGACAGAGAGAAAGAAAGAGAGAGAGAGAAATCCCCCATAGTCTCTAGAAAGGTAAGCTGGAAACAGGAACATGTTTAAGTTTCTCTACATGTTAGCATCTTCCTGGAAGCTTTCTCTCCCTCCAGGGATCATTCCCAAAAGAGAAACTGGAATTGTGTATCCACTCTCAAAGATGAAAGACAAAAAAATAGTAACTCTTTAATTTCTCAAACTTTTAATAATTCTGCCTCTACCATACCCTTGAGTTATCAGTTTTCACCAATGAGGAGCATCTTTAAAAATGGACTTAAATCTTGAGTCATATTATTAAAGGGCCCATTTGCAATAACATTAATTTGTATTGACTTTAGTCAGCATGGTTGTGTGACTTCCTCCATCACCATACAGCCTTATGAGTAAAAGACAAGAAAGATAATGAAAGTGATTCAAGGTTGCAGTTTAGTAAAGCAGGATGGGAACTCAGTTGAAAAACTGAGTAAGGGAGTAAGTAATTTGAATGTAGAGAATAATGCAAAGTTGAACCAGTAACTATGGATCAAGACTTGGAATGATCAGTTAGAGCAAAGCTTCTTAAAGTGTGAGTGGAGACCCCATATAGGGTCATGTAACTGAATGTGGCAGTCATAAAATTATGATTATCAATAAATGTATGATTTGTATACCTATCATATATTTCTACATATCTGAAATTGCATAAAAATTTCTTAGACAAAAGGGTGTTGTGAGTGGAAAAACTTTAAAGAAACCTTGTACTAGAGCTCTGAGAAATAAATAGGTTTTGGAGGAGTGAGGTATAGTGAGAAATGGAAGACAAGAGGAATTTCAGAGTTTTTGATTATGGAAGTGGAATTCTTATGAGTAATGGCAAAGTCAGGTGTGTGACCATTTATATGTATGGCTGAAGTGAATTCAAAGTATATTGCAGAGGTCAGGAAACTACAGTCAGCAATGTGTCTATTTTTGTAGGTTAAAAGCTAAGAATAGTTTCCACATTTTTAAAATAAAGTTTTATTGCATTAAAAAATATAACAACCATTTATAGATTGTTGAAACCTCTGTAAAGGTCATGAGAACTGAAGAAATTAATGAAGTAGAAGGCCAGGGTATTTGAGGGAACAACAAAGTAGATATTGAAATCACCATATGTGAGGGCAAAAGTTGGAATGGAGAGGAAGAATGAGTCAGATACTGAACTCTGAGAAATAAGGAAGAATGACCTCTTAAGTATTACTTTTTTTTTTTTTTTGCTGAGGCAATTGAGGTTAGTGACTTACCCAGGGTCACACAGCTAAGAAGTATTAAGTGTCTAAGACCACATTCAAACTCAGGTCCTCTTGACTTCAGGGCTGGTACTCTATCCAATGCTCTACCTAGATGCCCCTCAAATATCAATTTTTTTCCCCCTGAGGCAATTGGGGTTAAGTGACTTGCCCAGGGTCACACAGCTAGGAAGTGTTAAGTATCTGAGACCACATTTGAACTTGGATCCTCCTGACTTCAGGGCTAGTTCTCTATCTACTGTGCCCAAATATTACATATAATATTATGAGATTATAATAATATTTCTTACTATTTTTATTGCAAATATATAGTTTTTAGCCAATTCAGAGAAAAAAAAAAGCCTTTATGGGTTAGCCCAGGGATTCTGCTACTACCTAACTTCCACTACTACTAAATAAAATAACTTTATTTCTATAGGAAAATCATACAGTTGCAATAAAAATGGAAGACAAATTACAAACTTTTATAAGCAATTTAGCTTGCATTTATAAATTTGAAAAATATCTGTATTTGCTTGATTTTAAATAACTTTTTACATCATATGTAATGATGGTTCTTTCTGTTTACCCTCTTATACACTACCGACTTATTTTATTCAGTTTGTAAAGTCATAGATTTGAACCTGGGAAGCACTATAGGGGCTATTTTGTTCAACTTTCATCTTTTACGTATAAAGGAACTAAAATCCCAAGTAATAAAAAGACTAGGAAGAGTCACACAGTGACACTCAGGATTTGAACTCAAGTCTTTTGATTGCAAATCTGGCACTTCTGGCATCAGCTTTAAAGCTGGTGAGGACCTGAGAGTTCCATCAAGTCCAGCCCTCTTATTCCACAGATGAAGTAACAGGCATAGAGAGGTTAAATGATTTATCCAGGGTCACATAGTGTCTCAGATGCAATTTGAACTCAGGACTTCTTTACTCTTAGTTCCAGTGCCTATCTAATATGTCATGCTGCCTCTCTTTTCCCTGTACTATATTATCTAATTATAGTTGCTTTTAATTACTGGCGTTTTGGTTTTGTTTTTGTTTTCATTTGAAGAAAGTTTACAAATAAAATTTAACAAATCTATTTTTTCCATATTTTTGGTAGATTCTTCCTTTCTCACCCTTATCTTCAAAATTAGAATATCAGGGGCAGCTAGGTGGCACAGTGGATAGAGCACTAGCCCTGAACTCAGGAAGACCTGAGTTCAAATCTGGTCTCAGACACTTAACATTCCCTAGCTGTGTGACCCTGGGCAAGTTACTGAACCCCAATTGCCTTAGGGGAAAAAAATAATAAAATATAATTAGAATATCATATCAGTCTATGAATCTTTTTGTTTATTACATCAGTGAGCAAGGATATCATGACATTGCCACTTCATTTCTTGATAATGAAAACATAAAATGCAAACATCTAAAATTCTTTCCAAGTTGACATAAAAGAAATAATAAGATTTATGAAGCCAAACATTCTCTTAAGTGTGATTAGGGCAGAAGTTGCATGTATGCCTTGTCACAAAGGAGATATACATACATGGAATGCTGTCATAGATTTAACTACACACAGATGTAAAATAACTGTTCAGATCTACAGGGAGTGTTAGAAAAAAAATTGTTACTGAGCTTCTTTCTATTCTATCTGTTCACTCATAATTTATGTGATTTCTCTTTATCTTTAAAACATCTTGCAGACTTACTCATACTAGCTAACCCACAGGAATGAACATTAAGATAATTAATGGCAAGACTCCATCTAACATAGTGTAGAATTTTCTAATGTTTTTGTCCTATAACTTGGCTGAGGGGTGAGGGGGAACTGTGTCCCTCTTGGAGTCTATTTTCGACTGATTATTTTTAAAGTATGTCCACATAGGAGAGGGTGTGTATGTTTGGCTTTTTGTCTCCCTTCCTGTGTTGGTCATTTGGGAGAGGTATTAAATATAGATGTGAAGTCATTGGGTGAAACCAAACAAAGAGAAAAAAATAAATAAAGCTGTTCAAAGTTAAACAATGAAATTTGTAGATATCCATCTAGATCACTGAAAATTGTATCAGTTTGGGAAAAGGGGTTAAAAAAAAAAAGACATGCAAAAGTATATTCATTTCTTCTGCAGAAACTCCCCTGACAATAAATATCAGCCTGCTTAAATATCTATAAAAGAAGGGCTTATAGTTTGTAAAAAATAGTTTTATTAAAGCAGAGATTTAATCTTTCAGTAGTTAGTGGTGCCTGTGAAACATGACAGTTCATCAGGCATATGTTTTCCATAACTTAGTTACATTAATAAGCAGTTTCCGGCTCTGCTTTAAAATCTTTCTTCAATAGGTTCTTATTCAGTCCAAAAGAAAAGCATAATAATCAAAGTTCGTAATCTTCTTCCTACCTGCTTGCTAGACAGATTGTTATTACTGGTCAAAAGATTATTATTAGACTGTAAGCACCATAATGACAGGGACTGTACCCTAGTGAGTCAGAGTCATGTCTTTCTTTGTATGTAGTAAGTGTTCTACTAAAATTCTCCTTTAATGATTCAAGATGGGTGTAATTATAATAGCTCACATTTATGTAGTGTGAGAAGATTTGCAAGGTGCATTACATATATTCATTTGATCCTCAAAACATCCTATGAGGTAGGTGATATTATTGTCTCCATTTTAAAGATGAGGAAATTGAGACAGAGAGATGTCAGTAAGTGTCTAAGGTATTGATGCTAACTCAGGTTTTCCTGATTTCCATTTTCTGCCTCTTTGAATGTGATTGTGAGGTTCTTGAAAGCTATGACAGAAAGGCCAACAGGGTTTCCTAAGCCATAGAAGGTCCAGCTACAAACAGTTTGTTGGTCATTTGAAGTGCTAAGTATTTGACATTAGCTGATGAGTTTTTAGTTATCAACTAATAAATTTTTTTGGCCCCAGAAATTTATGAAGACTGTCTATCTAGGCTTGGAAGGGTTGTGATCTCAGTGGATGAACTACTGACATAGATGAAGTGCTTTAAATTTGTTAAGCTTCATTAAGTACTCAGAAAGTATTGAATTGATTTTTTGTTGAATCATCATAAAATTATTGATGGTACACCATGTTGGTGAACTGATTTTCAGATAGCATTTCAATATTCTTTGAGAGGTGTGAACAATGAAAAGAAAGAAGGAATAGGAACTATTCTTATGGATTCTATAAATGCCATATCTTGAATATAAAGTTAAAGATGCAGAGTTTGATATGAGAGAGAAATAGATTGAAAGTTGAAATTATTTTTGAAAGTAACACAAACTTTTTCTTGTGCTGCAGATAACTGTATAGATATGTATACATATGTTGGATTTAGCTATTTATTTATTTTAACATATTTAACATGTATTAAACTACCTGCCATCTAGGGAAGGGGGTGGGGGAAAGGAAGGAAAAATTTGGAACAGAAAGTTTTGCAAAGAAAAATTACTTATATGTTCTGTAAATAAAAAGCTTTAATAAAAAAATGAAAAAAAAAAGAAAGGAACACAAACTGCTCTCTAATCTTACCTACTGACCTAATTAAGCTGACTTAAAAACAGGCTATAAACACAAGATCTTAATAATTATGTTTTGAATGATTATGAATTATTAGAAGTATAGACTTGCAATGCTCAAAGGAACTTTAAAATATCAATGTGCCTTATCTCTCCAGAAGAATAAAAGTCTAAATGGTTCAGGGTAAACCAGCTCTTGTAGTTCTCCAGAAATGTCAGTTCTTGCTTTTTGCTGAGGCAATTGAGGTTAAGTGATTTGCCCAGGGTCACACAGCTAGGGAATGCTAAGCATCTGAGATCACATTTGAACTCAGGTCCTCCTGACTTCAGAGCTGGTGCTCTATCTACTACACCACCTAGCTGCCCCAAGAAATATCAGTTCTACAAATTCTGGTAGTATACTCCAAAGGTCTAAGACCTCTTCTTTTAATTTTTTTTTTTGTTTATTAAAGCTTTTTATTTACAGAACATATAAGTAATTTTTCTACATTGACCTTTGCAAAATTTTCTGTTCCAAATTTTTCCCTCCCCCCCCGATGGCTTGTAGTCTAATATATGTTAAATATGTTAAAATATATGACAAATCTAATATGAGTATACATATCTAAACAGTTATCTTGCTGTACAAGAAGAATCAGATCTAGAAAAAGAAAAAACAGCAACCTAGGAAGGAAAACAAAATTCAAGCAAACATCAACAGAAAGTGTGAAAATGCTATCTTGAGGTCCCACAGGCCTCTCTCTGGGTGTATATGGCTTTCTTCATCAGTGAACAATTGGAAGTGGTTTGAAACATCTCATTGTTGAAGAGAACCATGTCCTTCAGAATTGATCATCATATAATATTGTTGTTGCCATGTATAATGATCTCCTGGTTCTGCTCATTTCACTCAGCATCAGTTCATGTAAGTCTCTCCAGGCCTCTCTGAAATCATCTTGCTGGTCATTTCTTACAGAACAATAATATTCCATAATATTCATATACCATAATTTATTCAGCTACTCTCCAATTGATGGGCATCCATTCAGTTTCCAGTTTCTAGCCACTACAAAAAGGGCTGCCACAAACATTCTTGCACATGTAGAGCCCTTTCCCTCCTTCACTCTCTTTGGGATACAGGCCCAGCAGAAACACTGCTGGGTTAAAGGGTATGCACAGTCTGATCACTTTTTGAGCATAGTTCCAGATTGCTCTCCAGAATGGTTGGATCCGTTCACAATGTATCAGTGCCCCAGGTTTCCCACATCCCCTCCAACATTCGTCATTATTTTTTCCTATCATCTTAGTCAATCTGAGAGGTGTGTAGTGGTATCTCAGAGTTTAGACCTCATCTGAACAAGAAATACTACCTTATGTATACCCAACTCAGATCTCTCTTGCTGTTCTTAAAAATTTTACTTTGTTGCCTCTTGTTCAATTTTCTGCTCTCTTTGCCCTGGTAGATATAATTGCATACTGAGCTATCTCTCCACTTCTCTTGATTTATATCTTGCCATAGGACCCAAATGACTCTGGAGGACAAAGTGAAGCAGGGGATCTTGTACAGTCCTCCCTCACTTAAATCCAACTCACTTGCATGTCATGGCATCAACTCCCTGATGTCATGATCCTCTTTAAAAATGAAGAACAAATAACAACAACAAACATTATCACATGTTAAAGAGGGTCACACACTTCTAATACAGGCTCTAGAATTAGAATAATGTGGAATTTAGAGCTCTTTTTCATTAATTTAATTGATTTTTAAAAAAAAGTAAAGAGGGTTTATGATTAGCATGGGTTAAAGGGAGCTTTTTTCAGTTTGCATTTTTTCAAGTTCAGTGGCATTTGATACCTCACACAATTCTACTGAAACATGAACCAAGAAATGTAAACCAGCTTACTAAGTGGATAGAGGATCCTGGGTTTCTTTCTACTCTGCAACATTAGCTATGCCAAGGGACATTCCTTCCCACATATATTTCTTAGAGTATTGGTCAGGACCATCCTTCTTAACAATATTATTGCAAAACCAAAGCATAAGCTACTTGAGAACCTTAAAAAATTCTTAGAATTTTAAGAATTCTTAAGGAGAATGATAAATTATCTGAAATCAGTCATTTATTTACAGTAAACTGTTGAATTCTCACACAAAAATAATTCATAAAAGTCCTTGTGATACCATTCTCTTCCTGTTCTTCTATCTATTTGGCTAATTTTAACCTACTTGTCCTTTTCTGAATCTTTATCATGCTTGTTAACATTGAGTGTCCTAAAGTACTAGGTTCTCCTCTTTATCTCTTTACTATTTCATTTGATAATCTCCTCAGTTTCCATGCATTTGATTACCATTTCTATCCCTAAAGATTCTCAAAACTACTTATTCAGCCTTAACCTCACTTCTGACCCCTCAGTCTGAAATTCTTTGTTTTATCATCTCTTTCCAGCTTTCTTGGATTCCTTAGTCTCTCATTCTGAAAGAAATCTTTCCCTCTACTCCATAATCTTAGTGCCTTGCCTCCGAAATTGTCTTCAGTTTGTCCTGGATATATTTTGTTTGTACATAGTTGTTGATATATTGTCTCTACCATTAGACTGAATTTTCTTGTAAGCAGAGTTTTTTCCTTTGATTTGTATCTCTAGCACTTAGTACTACTCCTGATATATTTTTTGTTATTCAGTCTTTCCAATCATGATCCCAGTTGGTAATTTGTTGGTAAAGATGCTAGAATGGTTTGTCATCCATTTCCTTCTATAACTCATCTTACAAATGAGGGAACTGAGGCAAACAAGATTAAGTAACTTGCCCAGTATTGCACAGTTAGTAAGTGTCTAAGGATAGGTTTGAATGCAGGAAAATGAGTTTTCCTGCCTTTAGGCCTGAGTACTCTATTCACTGCATCATTTAACTGCTTTACATCTGGTATGCTGTATCTCTCAAAAGTCTTTTTGACTTGACCATCCAACTGTTGAAAAACCTGGCTAAATTACTCACTAAATAAAGTCAAACTTTTTGACTTAGCTTTTGGTTGGTTGTTGTTTATTCTCAGAGGACCAAAGACATCACTTTGTTAAGAGTCAAGTTACAGTGTTCCTGACTGTGGCTGATCACACCAATATGAGTTTGGAATACTCTGCTACAGACACAAACAGTCCATATGAACATCTGGGATAGCTTCTCTAATTTTGCACATCTCACATTTCCTTTGGGTTAATTCAATTTTGCTTTGCTCATAGAGCACAGCACTTTCTCTGATGGGGGCACCCCAAGCTAGGCAATCCTGTGCCAGTGTCTCCCCTGTTATATAATCAATTCTAAAGTTCTTAAGAAAGACCTTGAGAGTGTCCTTGTATCACTTTTTCCAACCACCTTGTGAGTGCTTGTCCTGTGTAAGTTTACCATAAAATAATTTTTCTGGAAAGCATACATTTGGCATTCAAACAATGCAGAGTTGTGCTCTCTGCAGTACAGTTGGGATGCTTGGCAGTTTAGTTTGAGAAAGGACCTCATTGTCTGGTACCTGATCCTGCCAGGTGATCTTCAGAATCTTCCCAAGAAAATTCACATTGAAGCGATTCAGTTTCTTGGCATGGCTCTGGTACACTGTCCAGATTTCACAGGCACACAGCAATAGGATGTGGTCAGAGGAGACTAGTACCTCTGGTGTGAAGGCTGCTTTCCACCTAACTCTCACCTGGGGCTCCAAGAAGCTATAGCATGCACAGCAGCCATACTCTGATAAACCATTTCAGCAGATCGGCTAAACCAGGTTGAAGTTAATCAAAATGATCTTGGGTTTTAAGGGAATGGGGACTAGATTCAACTCATAAGTTCATTGCTATAAGGATTTTCTTTTCTTTCTTTCTTTCTTTTTTTTCTTTTTTTAAAAAGCTTTTTATTTTCAAAACATATGCATGGATAAATTTTCAGTATTGATCCTTGCATAACTTTGTGTTTCAGATTTTCGCCTCCTTCCCCCCACCCTCTCCCCTAGATGGCAAGTAATCCAATATATGTCATACATGTTAAAATATATGTTAAATCTAATATATGTAAACTTATTTATACAATTAGGGATTTCCCAGATGAGGAAAAACCCTCTACCAAAGCAGTAGCTTCTCTGCTACTTACAGCACTCTTAGAGTTAACTGGATTAAGTTAAGGTGAAATGGCTTGCCAAGGGTTATATAGAGCCTGAGTACATTCAAGTCAGGGCTTGAAGCCAGGTGTCCCTGGCTGAGGCTAGCTCTCTATCTACCACATTTTTTTTTCTAGCTTCTGAACTCACTGTAATCTAGCACTAACTTTCTTTTTATTTTATCTCTTACTGCTTTGTATTTAGTACTCAAACCAAACTGAACTCTGCATGATTACAGAACCCACATTTGTCGATTGATTCATGATGAATTCTTTTTTTTTTATCTCTTATGTTGGAATATTATACCCTTCTGATTCCTATCTGTTGAAATCCTACCCTTTTAGCCCCAGCTCAAATGCTCCTTCTTTCTTAAAGTCTCCCCTGTGTATTCCATTTTATGTTATATTTATTTATGTGCATATCTCTACCCCTATTAAATTGTTAGTTCCTTAAGAGCAGGGGCTAAACTTTGTTTTTATACCTCCCCTCCTTTGGCATGTGGTAGGTTATTAATATATGTTTTTTGAATTGAAACCTAAGCTACAGGTTTCAATTACTAAAAAAGAACAACCCCCTATAGAGATGGGAGTGAATTGGGACTGGGAACTGAACTTATTACATGTTTTCAAGAGGTACAGAGGGACCTGAATGTTTTGTTGGTCCAGGAAAGACTGCTCAGTTCCCTAACATCATGGAATATTCCTGGCCTATCTTATGGAAATCATTTAGTCAAGTTCACCTACTGGCTTTGATTTTTGTTTCAATCTGTATTCTAATAAGTAATATTATTTCAGGGATGAAGGAGTATTAATTAATATACTATTTGCAGGAAGCAGGGAAATAGTTAAGGAGAAAATGTTACTAGCAAAATCATAGTGCATAAATTCAATAAATTATATACATATTGCATATATATATAACATAAATTATGTTGACTTAAAAAAAGTATTAAAAACTCTGAATATTTCAAATGGGAATAACTAATTATCAGCAGACCTTTTTATAAATTAAACACAAGCTGCTACAAAGCCTTTACAAGTTAGTCGCTTATTCTCTGAAGTTCTTTTTATCTCTAACAAACTATGAGCATATGATATTTGAATACATTCAATAAATTAATAAATAAACATTTGTTAAGCACCTACTATGTGTCAGACACTGTGCTAAACACTGAGAATACAAAAGGAGCTTGCAGTCTAATAATGTAGTCAACATACAAAGAAATAAAAAACAAGCTATATTGGAAAAGAGTTGAAGAGAGCAATGTACTTCTCCAAATTGTATCCATCTCTTCCATTCCTTAAAATTCTGACTGTTTCCAGGGTTTAGTTATTTAAAGTTCTGAAGAGGCATATCCTATCACTGTTTATCCAACAAA
>JAJPUD010008823.1:56487-82925 GCA_023553655.1 Myrmecobius fasciatus | reverse complement strand
ACCTATCCAAGAGCACTTGATGTTTTTCCAATTGTTTAGATCTGACTTTATTTGTGTGGAGAGTGTTTTGTAGTTTTGCTCATATAGATCCTGACTTTCCCTTGGCAGATATATTCCCAAATATTTTATACTATCGATAGTTATTTTGAATGGAATTTCTCTTTGTATCTCTTGCTGTTGCATTTTGTTGCTGATGTATAAAAATGCTGATGATTTATGTGGATTTATTTTGTATCCTGCAACTTTGCTAAAGTTGTGGATTAAGTCTGATAGTTTTTAGTTGATTCTCTAGGGTTCTCTAAGTAGACCATCATATCATCTGCAAAGAGTGATAATTTGGTTTCCTCATGACCTACTCTAATTCCTTTAATCTCTTTTTCTTGTCTTATTGCCAAGGCTAGCATTTCTAATACAATATTGAACAGTAATGGTGATAGTGGGCAACCTTGTTTCACCCCTGATCTTATTGGGAATGGTTCCAGTTTATCACCATTACATATGGTGCTAGCTGATGGTTTTAAATAGATGCTACCGACTATTTTAAGGAAAAGTCCATTAATTCCTATACTCTCTAATGTTTTTAATAGGAATGGATGTTGAATTTTATCAAATGCTTTTTCTGCATCTATTGAGATTATCATATGGTTTTTGTTAATTTGGTTATTAATATAGTCAATTATGTTAATAGTTTTCCTAATATTGAACCATCCCTGCATTCCTGGTATAAATCCTACTTGGTCATGGTGTATTATTCTAGGAATGATTTTCTGTAATCTCTTTGCTAATATTTTATTTAAGATTTTTGCATCAATATTCATTAAGGAGATTGGTCTATAATTTTCTTTCTCTGTTTTTGTTTTACCTGGTTTAGGTATCAGTGCCATGTCTGTATCATAAAAGGAGTTTGGTAGGAGTCCTTCATTCCCCATTTTTTCAAATAGTTTATATAATATTGGAGTTAATTGTTCTTTAAATGTTTGGTAGAATTCACATGTAAATCCATCTGGTCCTGGGGATTTTTTTCTTAGAGAGTTGATTAATGACTTGTTCTATTTCTTTTTCTGAAATGGGACTATTTAAGTAATTTATTTCCTCTTCTGTTAATCTGGGCAATCTATATTTTTGTAGATATTCCTCCATTTCACTTAGGTTATCAAATTTATTGGCATACAGTTGGGCAAAGTAACTCCTGATTATTGCTCTAATTTCCTCTTCATTGGTGGAAAGTTCTCCCTTTTCACTTTTGAGACTAACAATTTGATTTTCCTCTTTCCTTTTTCTAATTAAATTAACTAGAGGTTTATCTATTTTTTTTTTGCTTTTTGCTGAGGCAATTGGGGTTAAGTGACTTGCCCAGGGTCACACAGCTAGGGAATGTTAAGTGTCTGAGACCAGATTTGAACCCAGGTCTTCCTGACTTCAGGGCTGGTGCTCTATCCACTGCGCCACCTAGCTGCCCCGAGGTTTATCTATTTTGTTGGTTTTTTCATAAAACCAACTTTTAGTTTTATTTATTAATTCAATAGTTTTTTTACGTTCAATTTTACTAATCTCTCCTTTTATTTTTAGGATTTCAAGTTTGGTATTTGATTGGGGGTTTTTAATTTGTTCTTTCTCTAGCTTTTTTAGTTGCAAGCCCAATTCATTGATTTTCTCTTTTTCTATTTTATGCAAATAAGCATCTAGAGATATAAAATTTCCCCTTATTACCTTATTAATAATTATTAATTATTTGGCTGTATCCCATAAATTTTGGTATGTTGTCTCATTATTGTCATTCTCTTGGATGAAATTAGTAATTGTGTCTGTAATTTGCTGTTTCACCCATTCATTCTTTAGGATAAAATTATTTAGTTTCCAATTGCTTTTTGGTCTATTTTCTCCTGGCCTTATATTGCGTGTGATTTTTATTCCGTCATGATCTGAAAAAAAATGCATTTATTATTTCTGCCTTCCTGCATTTGATTTTGAGGTTTTTGTGTCCTAACACATGGTCAATTTTTGTATAAGTTCCATGGACTGCTGAGAAAAAAGTAAACTCCTTTCTGTCTCCATTTAATTTCCTCCAAAGATCTATCATACCTAACTTTTCTAACATTTTGTTTACCTCCTTAACTTCTTTCTTATTTATTTTGTGGTTTGATTGATCAAGTTCTGAGAGAGGGAGGTTGAGATCCCCCACTATTATATCTTTGCTGTCTATTTCTTCTTGCATCTCTCTGAACTTTTCCTCTAGGAATTTCCATGCTATACCACTTGGTGCATATATGTGTAGTATTGATATTGCTTCATCATCTATGGTACCCTTTAGGAAGATATAATTTCCTTCTTTGTCTCTTTTAATTAAGTCTATCTTTGCTTTTACTTGGTCTGAGATCAGGATTGCTACCCCTGCTTTTTTTTGTTCACCTGAAGCATAATAGATTCTGCTCCAGCCTTTTACCTTCACCCTGTATGTATCTTTATGTTTTAGATGTGTTTCTTGTATACAACATATTGTTGGATTCTGGTTTTTAATCCAATCTGCTATCTGCTTCTGCTTTAAGGGAGAGTTCATTCCATTCACATTCACAGTTAAAATAACTAATTCTGTATTTCCTGCCATCTTATTTGCCCTAGCTTATGCTTTTCTCTTTCTTATCCCCTTTCCCTCCTCCCTACTATTTTGCTTTTGAAAACCACTTCCCTCAAACAATCCTCCCCCTTTAGAGCCCCACCCACCCCTTTTTCCCCCCTTTCCCTCCTGTTTCCTTATAAGTACGTCTATTATTCCCTCTGAGCCAAATCTGATGAGATGGAGATCAACCCAATTCTCATTCCCCTCCCCTTTCTCCCCTCAATCATTATAGGTTTTCTTTGCTTCTACATGTGATGTAATTTCCCTTATTTTACCTCCTTTTCCTCTTCTTCCAGTGTTATCCCTTTTCTACCTCTAATTTCTTTTTCAGTTTATCATATCATAATAATCATAAAATCACAATAAACATATCATAATAATCATAAAATCACAGTAATCATATCATAATAATCATAAAATCACAGTAATTGTATCATAATCATAATGTAATAATAGATTCATAAAATCAACCCTCATTCTATAAGTATCTATAACATATAGTTCTCAAGAGTTTTTTTTTTCTTGTTACCTTTTTATGTTTCTCTTGTATTCTGTGTTTATAGATCAAATTTTTTGTTCAGTTCTGGTCTTTTCAGTAGAAATAGGTGAAATTCTCCTATATCATTGAATGACCATCTTCTTCCCTGGAAGATAATGCTCATTCTAGCTGGGTACCTTATTCTTGGCTGTAATCCAAGTTCCCTTGCCCTTCGGAATATCTGATTCCAGGCCCTTCGATCCTTCAAAGTAGAAGCTGCTAGGTCCTGTATGATCCTAATTGTAGCTCCCCGATATTTAAATTGTTTCTTTCTGGCTTCTTGTAATATCTTTTCCTTGGTATGATAGTTTTGGAATTTAGCCACGATATTTCTGGGGGACTTAATTTTTGGGTTTCTTTCAGGAGGTGATTGGTGGATTGTTTCAAGGAGTATTTTGCCTTCTGGGTCTAAAATATCAGGGCAGTTTTCTTTTATGATTTCCTGGAAGATAGTGTCTAGGTTCTTTTTTTCATCATGGCTTTCAGGAAGCCCTATAATCCTTAAATTGTCTCTCCTAGATCTATTTTCCAGGTCAGTTGTTTTTCCTAGTAGATATTTCATGTTTTTCTCTGTTTTCATTTTTTTGTTTTTGTTTGACTGATTCTTGAAGTCTTGATGAGTCATTCATTTCCAATTGTTCGGTTCTAATTTTTAATGTCTTATTTTCTTCAGTTACTGTTTTTAGTTCCTTTTACAATTGACCAATTACATTTTTTTGTTCATTGCATTCTTTTTCCATTTTTTCTATTTTATTTTGCAGTGATCTCATTTCCCCATGTTTCTTCTAACTCTCTTTTAAGATTTTTTATGTAATCTTCAAAGAAAGCCTTGTGACATGGAGACCAGTTTATGTCTCTCTTTGGGGCTTTTTCTGGAGTTGCTTTACCTTTAGGAGCCTCAGGATTTGAGGTCTGTTCTTCCCTTTCTCCATAAAAGTTGTCTATGGTGAGAGCTCTTTTTGGTTTTTTATTCATTTTTTTTAAAGGTGTGAGGTCTGTTTAGGGCAAAGGTGGGACAGCTGCTTTAATTTGTCCTGGGGCAGTTCTGCTGATTGAGTTATTTCAGGAACTGGGCAGTTCTGTTGATTGAATTATGTCAGGTGCTGGGCAGTTCTGCTTTAGTTCACTCTGGGGCAGTTCTGCTGATTGAATTATTTCTGGTGCTGATCAGTCCTGTTGATTGATTGATTGTTTTAAGGTGCTGTGTAATGGCAGCTAGATCCGATGCTCATCAGGGGTTCAGTGGTTCAAAATCTATCCCCCTCAAAAGGCAGACCCTCCAAACCACCTGCCCACAATCAGGACAGATTGGTCCAAGAGGCCCGCAGAAGACTCCCAGGTGTGTGAAAAGCACAAAGCTCCCACTCCTCTTCCGACTCCTGTTCCAGCTCCCTGCTCCAGCTCCCTGCCCCGGGCTCCCTGCACTGCAGTCTGGGTTCAGCCGACCACCCCCCTGCCCAATTAAAACAGACCTGTTTTGAGGTTCTTCCAGAGTATCTTCTTCTAGAATCCTGTTGTTCTCCAGATATTGTGGATTTTTTTGCTTCAAAATCAGTCTAGAGGCTTCATATGTTGTTGGTTTGAGGGGAGGTTAGAGGAGGTTACAGAGACTCCTGTCTGATCTCCGCCACCATGGCTCCACCCCCAGAAGGAACGAGATTAAGTGAGTTT
This sequence comes from Myrmecobius fasciatus, assembly GCA_023553655.1. Lineage (NCBI taxonomy): Eukaryota > Metazoa > Chordata > Mammalia > Dasyuromorphia > Myrmecobiidae > Myrmecobius > Myrmecobius fasciatus. The sequence goes on along the minus strand of JAJPUD010008823.1, from coordinate 78,099 downwards.
TTTAGAGTCAAATAGCTAGTAAATGTCCAACATCAGATTTTTGATTTTCCTATTTCAGGCCTAATGCACTATGCACTGTGCAACCCAGCTGCCCAATAATAATAATGCTTTCAGGTTTGCAAACTGCTTTATAAATGTTAACTCATTTTTTAATCCCCATAAAAACTCTGAGAAGGAGGTGCTATTATTATCCCCATTTTATATAAGAAAAAACTGAGGCAGCCGGGATCAAATGACTTACTAAGAGTCCTACAGTTAGTAAATGTTTGAGGCCAAATTATAAGTCAAATACTTTTGAATTTATCTCCAATCTTTTACTCACTGTACCAGTAAACTGCCCAAAATTACTGGTGGCACTCCATACACCACCTTTACCATTTCTGCCATCCCACTGAGCCCAATCCCGCTCTGCTCAGGACAGAGATTTTTATACTTTCCAGAGATTAAATAGAAAAGTACTAACTAAACTATTTTTTCTTTTCTTCCCTGAGGTAATCCTATAGGTTCAAAGCATATATCCGAGTTTACGAGCCTAGACTTGGTATTTTATAACTAGTTCCAGATTAAATTCTACCCAGTTGGTCTTATATAAAGCAATTGCTCTAAAAATGGAGAAAAAAAGGGAAAATTGTACACACCTGTCCTTTCTTGGTGGTAAAATCAGATGATAGAGACTAGTTCCTGATCAGAAGCAAGAAAGCAAAACTCAGTCTATGAATGTGATTATCATACAAATTAATATTTTTCATAGAATCTGTTCTTTTCAGACTGATCCACAGATAAAGCATTTATCTATCATAAAAGAGAAAGGCATGTCAGGAAGAAAAAAAAATTATTAGTGGTCTGTCACACTAGTTAATTGACTGCAATTTATCTGGAATCAGAACATACCAAAGATGGCTGATTGCAAAATGCTTTGCAAAACATGAATCCCAGTGATATATTAAAATATAGGGACTAAATATATATTTGTTGGTTGATTGGTTGATTAAAGGAAGTTTAAATCATAACAAACATGTGTCTTTCAAAAATAACATAGCTTGCCCATTACCTAAATAAGCCTCATGAGTCAGCTATATATACATATATCCTTACTTGCATTGCTGAAATCTCAGAAATCTACAAAATTGAGTTACTTAGAAAATTGTCCCAATATAAGATTTCTAATACATCTCTCCTCTGGTTAGACTATTTTTAGGGTAATTTTGCAACTTTTTATATCTTTATGAATCTATAAATCCAGAATATGAAAAAGAAAAAGATAAATACAAAAGAAAACTCTGAATACTGGAATTTCCCAGTATTTAGGCTTAACTTTATAAATGATTCTGCTTTTAAATGATTCTTGTGATGATTTTCTTTTATAGTGTTAGATCAGTAAAGGAACTCAATTATTGCTCAGAAGTTTTACCACTGTGGACATCAAGTCCCAAACTTTTTTAAATTCTATTTAAAAAAAAGGCTTTTAGGAAATCAGTACATTAAAAAAAATAAACAGATATTAGACTTGTTGGTGCCTATTTCTCTAGGAAATATACTAATTACCTAACTCTCCTTGTATTCAATTAATAAGAGAACTCAGCAAAGTATTCTGGTTCAGGTGAAAGGTTCCATAAATATGCTGACAATTAGTATTAATAATCACCACCGTATAACACTCATAACTTCCCTGAGTACATTCTGAAATCAATACAGAAAAATCACATGCTGTGCTGGCACAATACATTATTTATAATCAATTGTAATTTCTTTCTCAGCAAAAAATTGTTTTTTTTCAGACTTAGAACACGTCAAGGACTGTGGACTCCCTAAGCCTCAAGCTGTTCTTTCATTAAGAATTATGTAAAAATATCCAAAAGGCTCTCTTAAACAGAAAGCCACTTCTGGGTCATAAGAAGGTATCTTCTTATGATACCTCATCACTTTTCCCCAGCTCTAAATGCTCTATGCTAAGGTCACCCCCAGGATCAATCAATAAGAAAGTCTGAGTTGTTGAAAAAGAGATCACTTTGTCCAAGTAACCAAGTGTCAAATTATATTTCTCACGGTCATTTAAAAAAAAAAAAGTTCTTCTCTCTAGCTATAGGTGATTGCTTCTTCCCCTGACTAATCTACATAAATCAGCAATCACCGTCATGGCAAAAGCAACCTGCTGATTTTTAATCCTTGAAGGCCTCTCAGCTTGTAAATCAAGTGTTCAAAGACTACCTTGATCTGGAAGTCATTTGTGGAAGTGGTGACTCTTCTTCATGGTACCCTAATGATCTTAAGGAACAGTATATCTTTTCAAACTGTTATACTTCTTTTCCAGACTGACCAAGGTGACTCTTAGGAATCTACAAATACACATTTTTATTCAATCATTGCAATCTTCTCTGATTTTTCATGATGCCATATAAAGTTTTCTTGGCAGAGAAATTGGAGTAGTTTGACATTTCCTTCTTTAACTTTATGTTTAAGTGACTTGTCCAGGGTCCCACAGCTAATAAGTGTCTGAGGTCAGATTTGAACTCAGATCTATCTTCCTAACTCCAAGCCTGGCACTTTATCCACTGTATCACCAAGTTGCTATATTTTGTGAAGCTTTATTCAAATAAGGCTTTCAATATTGGAAATTTCTATCTCAAAAAGAAAAAATAACTATTACCAATTGTAAAAAACAAGGGATAAGATTCTTAGGAAATCTTAGGCAATTTGGGTTAAGTAGACTTGCTCAGGGTCACAGAGCTTGTATATATTAATTGTTTGAGACTAGATTTGAACTCAGGGCCAGTGCTCTATCCACTTCTCCATTTAGCTGCTCCCTCTCTGACAAATCCTTGACTTGTTTTCTGATAATTTTATTTCCCATCAAAGTAGGGGTGAAATGCAGTGAAAAGAATACTGAATTTGGAATCACAGAAACAGAATCACAACATTGGGTGATCATCTAATCCAGTCCATTCCCAAAAAAGAAATTTCTCTATAGCTTGCTCAACAAGGTTGGAAGAGTTTTAAGGAAATAGAAGCTGCTACTCCCAGAGCACCCATTACTTTTTAATAACCTCATTTATTGGGAAGTTTTTTTGGTTTTTGTTTTCTGATATAAAGCCTAAAGTTTCTTTTTCTTTTTTTTTCAATCTGCTATGAGTTATTTCTTCTGGGACATGAAGCTGACTCCTTTTCCACGTTCCAATTCTTAAAATACTGAACAACAATTGTGGTGTCCTCCCTGAATTTTCTTCAGGCTAACCATTATCATTTCCCAAATGGCCTAGGTTCAAAGCCCTTCACCCTGCTAGTTGTCTTCCTCTGGTTATTATCCAACTAATCAATATTCTTCCTAAGGGGAGCCCAGACCTGAGGGTAATTATACAAAGATGGTAGATGTAATCTGATTAGGACAGAGTACAGAACTATTCCCTCATTTTCTTGGGAGCAATGCCTTTGTCAATCCCAGGATACATTAGCTTTCTTGGCTGCTAGCTCATACATTTAAGTCCTATTAAGTTCACAATCAAAATCTTGTTTTGAGAGACTGCTTTTTGTCATCCTTGAATCTGCTAAGAATGCCATCTATGCTTTAATTCATTAAATTATTATACCTGGGATCTCATCCTGTTTTTAACCAAAAGAAAGTCACGTTATCTCTATGGGCTTAATTTCTTCATTTATCAAATGAAAAAAATTGTACTTGTTTTCTAAGGTACATTTAAGCTCAAAAATGATCTTGAGAAAACTATTTGGTGAAGTAGAAGATAGACACTGAATCATTTTAGAATTCATAATAGTCAAGGAAATAAATATTGACACTTGTGTCACTCTACATATTCCACAATCCAGTGACTCTGGTTATCTTGCTGTTCCTGGTACATTACTCTCCATCTCCTGACTCCAGACATTTTCACTGGCTGTCCAAAATTCCTTCCTTCCTCAATTCCACTTACTGGCTACCCTGGCTACTTTCAAGTCTCTGCTAAAATCTCATTTTCTGCAAGAAGCCTTTCCAAATCCTTCTTAAAGCTGATGTCTTTCCTCTAAGATAATCTCCAATTTATCCTGCATATAGCCTGTTTGTGCTTTGTTTGTATATTGTGTTCTTCATTAAACCATGAGCACTTTAAAAGCTGAGACTGCCTTTTCTTTCTCTTTGCATTTCCAGCACTTAGCATATTGCCTAGCATAAATCAAGTAGTTAATAAATACTTCTTGACTTAAGTTGATTTTGCATGGATGCAGAATTTTAGTTCAGATAAAAAAGAAATGTTTTTTTCATAGATGGATGCTCCCCATTCTTCAAATTCACTTCCTTCTCATTTCTCCCCCTTATTTTGGTATCTGTGGTGCTTAGCACAGAGCCTGACATATATAGTAGATATTTAATAAATGTTCATTGTCTTGACTTGATTCAGTTTTTAATCTCATAAAATCCTTTGTTTCCTTCAATACCTAGCTGAAATGATAATTACTACATGGAGTTGTTCTTGATTTCTCCAGATGTTAGTGACTGCCTCTCCAAAATTATATTAAATTTATTTTGTATATATTTATATGTTAACTTGTTGTTTCCTCCAAAAGAACGTAAGCTTCTTGAGCACAGAAATGGACATTTTTGTTTTTATATACACAGTGCCTAGCAGATAGTAGGTTCTTAATAAATGCTTTTTCATTGATGCCTATTGTAGGGAGCATGATTTAAGAGAATAAGGAAGCAATGAAAAAGAAAATTCTGACAATACAATCTTAAATGGTGTCAAGAGAATGAAAGGAAGCATCCACAAATTCCAGTGTGTTTATTCAGGGAACTTTTTGATACATTCAGATGCCTAAAGAATAGTTACAAATGATGGAAGGAGAAACACATAACTAAAGACAACTATAAAAATTCCACATTAGCCACAAAAATTGTATAAGAAAGATGGGTGAGAGGAAGTCTACTGATTGTGGCCATTGACATAATGTTAATAAACAACACAGCAGCAAAAAGATTTAACACCCATTTGGTTTCCATTTTATCTATTAATGAGAATGATCTAAAAACTGGAAAAATAAAACATGGTTAAGAAGGAATCAAAGTCTCAAATAAATAAAAATATAGTAAGAAAGCACCTTGATGCTTTAGAGTGGATAAAATTATCACATAAAAATCCAGAGTGCTGGAAAACAACAATGACACTGTATATTTGAAAAAGACCTGAATTGGCTTTTAGGAAACTTAAATTGGTCCCAGTTTTAAGATTAACTAGCTGTATAATCTCTCTGTGAATGTCTCCATGTACATAAAATGATGTGCTTGAACTAGATCAAAGTTTCTTAATTGTGGGTTGTGATTCCATATAAGGTCACATAATTGAATGTGGGTGTTATGAAAAAATATGCAACAGTAAAAGGTATCAAATATTTTGCCAAGATTTACATTCTTATGTAAAACTAAACAAGCAAATCCACCTTCTTAATATGTTTTCAACTTTAATAAATAAATAAATGAATGAATAAATTTCTTTATGATTTATTATCAGTAAATGTTTGATTTGTGTACCTATTTTATATACCCAGGGTCATGTAAAAATTCCTCAAGCAAAAAGGATCACAAGTGGAAAAAGTTTAAGAAGCCCTGTGCTAGATAACCATTAAGGTCTGTCCCTGGTAAAATAATATTCTACAATTGAAGCCTTTGAGAAATAATGGAGCTATGTGCAAAAATGTTTGTGGCACCCCTTTTTGTAGTGGCAAGAAACTGGAAACTGAATGGATCCCATCAGTTGGAGAATGGCTGAATAAATTTTTGATATATGAATGTTATGGAATATTATTATTCTATGAGAAACAATCAGCAGAGTGATTTTAGAGATGCCTGGAGAGACTTGCGTGAACTGATACTAAGTGAAATGAACAGAACTTGGAGATCATAGTATATGGCAACAAGATTGTACAATGATCAATTCTGATGGATGTGGCTCTCTTCAACAATGAGATGTTTCAGACCCATTCCAATGATCCTGTGATAAAGAGAGCCATTTACAGAGAGAGGACTGGGAGAACTGAGTGTGGATTGCAACATAGCATTTTCACTCTTATTTATTGTTGTTTGCTTGCATTTTGTTTTCTTTCTCATTTTTCCTGTTTGATTCTTTCTCATTTTTTCCTGTTTGATTTTTCTTGCACAGCAAAATAATTGTATAAATATGTATGCATATATTGGATTTAACATTTATTTCTACTATGTTTAATATATATTGGATTATTTGCCGTCTAGGGGAGGGAGTGGAGAAGGGAAGGGGAAATTGGAACACAAGGTTTTGCAAAGGTTAATGTTGAAAAACTATCCATGCATATATTTTGAAAATTAAAAAAAAAACTTTAATTTAAAAAAGAGAGAGAAAAAATGGAGAAAAGATTTGAAACAAATGAATAATGCCCTGATTTTTAAAAAGAGGAAATTCTGGGAATTAACTTCATTGTTAAAGCCAGGCATCTTTTAATGTTTTTTTCCCTTTATTTCCTAACTTTTGAACCCCAGACTATACCCAGAGAATTATCCCTTGAAACAAAAATGAAAAATAAGAGAAAAAAGTTCAGAAAAGCTAACCAACTTATAAATCATGTTTGATGATATTTACAATGTTCTATATACATAATCCTGTGAAAATAGGGAAGGAATTATATTTTATTATCTCCTTTGAAAAATATTTAGTCAATTTAATTACACAAAATTCAGTTTGCATATTTTTCTATTTGCATTATTGTAGTCATTGTGCAGATTATTTTCCTGGCTCTTGACCTCCCTTGGCCTCCATTAATGTATCTCTTCAAATATTTTTCTAAATTCATAATCATAACTTATTTCAATGTAATATTTTCCAGTATTCATGCCCCAAGCATGTTTAGTAATCTTTGCAACAAAAAAGAGGGGGGCTGCCACAGGGTTACTGGCATATATGGACCTTTCTTCCTTTGAGCTGACACTATTTTATGGTACGTTATTAAATGAATCGTTTGTGAGCAGGTAAAGATATAAATTGTGATCATTAGAAACTAGCTTGGTCTCATTAAAAACAAATCAAACTAAAATAACTTCAGTCCCTTGCGGGCATGACAGACACAGCACATCTCAGTTTCATCAAGACACCTTTCCTGAAATACTTGCAAACAAGTTGAAAGATGTAGGTTAAATTATATTCTAGATAGGCAAGATTTTAACTGGTTAAATCACCATGTCATGAGAATAGTAATATCTAGTTAATCTCTTCATAGACTTTTTTTCTTTATCCTTTGAAGTGGAATAAAAACTATCATTTTCCCAGTAGTCTTTTTGCAAATGATCATCCCAAGCCATGGCCATCCTTGGGAAATGAACAAGGTGCCTGTGAAATGATGTTCTTTGTTATCTTTGGCCACACAATAAATAAATCATACCAAGTCCTTTATTTACCTCAAAAGAAATCAATGAACTACTTTTATTTTAGTAGCAATTTCTTTATGTCTTCTGAACTGATTTATAGTAAGAATGTCAATATAAATGTGGTTCTATTACTTCATTAATATGATAATGCCTTGGTTATTGAACAAAGATTATACATTAAAAGTACCAACCATCAGGCTGATGTGTGTATACGGCCTAAGAATGTTACTTTAAAGTACTTGTAGTTCTGTATAATATATGCAAGTATAATATTTATGAGTACTTACTTATCGGAGACCTGGGAAATATCCCAGGATTTACTTCTTCATGCTATTACTTCCCTCCACAATTCTTCTAATACTTTGGGCATCATTGCTTATCCTGCAGCTCACAACTACAACAACATTCACCATTTAGTACTCCCTCTTGCCTTTCCTATACCATCTAAAATTGGTCCTCCTGTAGACCAAAGCTTCTTAAACTATGGGCTGCAATCCCAGATGGGATAACATAACTAAATATGGGAGTCATGACATTATGATTTATTATCAGTAAATGTTTGATTTTATGCCTATTTTCTATACCTATATACCCAAAGTTGCATAAAATTTTCTCTGGCAAAAAAGGATTGAGTAGAAAAAGTTTAAAGAAGGCCTGCTCTAAACTCAAAGCATCAAAATTAGAAACAAACAAGGACCACTATAAAAGTTCCTGAAGGCCACTTTTCACTTAGGAAAGCATATATTGCTATTGTTCAGTAATTTATTTCAGTCATATCTGGACTTTTCAATGACCCCATTTGGAGTTTTCTTGGCAAAGATGGTTTGCCATTTTCTTCTCCAGCTCATTTTACAGATGAGGAAAAATTATGTGACCTGCCTAGGGCCATACAGTTAGTAATTATCTGAGGTAAATTTTGAGTTTGAGTCTTCCTGACTCCAGGCTTTATGCTCTATCTACTGTACCACTTAACTGCCCCATTAAAAATGGAAATTATATTTTCCTTAGTCATGGCTCTGGCTTTTGAGCCCCTATGAATGTATTTCACTCAATTAGCCACTAACAATATTAATATCATTATTAAAAATTAAAATAACCATTTACTTAATAGTAAAGCAAAAGAAATAAAATAATAAATACTCGTATATTAAAGGAAACACTAAAAACATATAATTCATCAAAATTCACATATTGACCTTGGTCACACTTACCTGCCAATGCAGCTGTGAGGAAGAACTTGAAAGGGAAGTTTTGCCTTGATAGAGGAAATAAGGTGATAAATATTCAAGTTCTTGGGGTAATTGATGACTCTGGACTGTATGCTTTGAATCATTGTTCCATTCAGGAACATCATTTTTTGTTGTTTGTCCTTTGTTCTTGAAAAGCACCAGGACATCAGGGAAGGAAAGCCATGATATACAATGAATTGGATTTAAGTAAGGGATGGTTGGGCAAGGTCACCTGCTTCATTTGCCCCTCTAGAACCATCTGGGTCCAGTGGCAAAACAGAGATCAAGATGACTAAAGATAGCTCTGACTGCCATAGGAGACCTTGGCTTTTTTAAGCTAAGGTCTTCAATAAGTCTCAGTTTGTCTGAGGCTGCACCCATTCAGTGATTAAGGCTAGGTAGCAATTGAGGCAAAGAATCTCCTCTTTCACCTAGTATATATGTATGTATGCATGTATGTATGTATGTATATATGTATGTATGTATGTATGTATATATATGTATATATATATATGTAAGTATATGTGTGTATATATATACATATATATATACTAGGTGAAAGAGGAGATACGATATCTGTGTGTATTAATATACAAATATATAATCCATATATATGTGTGTATTAATATATATAAATATAAAAATATATATCCATATATATATATATAAATGACCTATTAGTACTCTAAATTGTCTTTCTATTTTTACCATCCTAAATTGGTTATCCTCTATACCAAAGCTTCTTAAATGGTGGGTTGAATCCCATATAGGATAGAATAATTTAATGCAGACGTTATGATTTATTCTCAGTAAATGTTTGATTTGTATTACTGTTTTCTATATCTATATACCCAAGGTTGTGTAAATATATATATGTACATATATATATGCATATATATATATGTATGTATATACATACATATATATATACATATATATGTATATATAATTTAGAGGGGAAGACCCTCATTGTCTCTGTCCAAAGCAGAAATGACTGCTATTTACATTCAATCTGAGTCAATCATGATCTAAATAACGACCAAATGGGGCTTGACCTGGAATCATGACTTAAACCAAGTACCACTTAAAACTATTTCTCTATAAAAATCTTTCTATTGCCTTTAGCACCACCCACCAGAATTCATTCTGAACTTTAGTGCCCCTGAAACAATTGTTAAAATGCCTTCCCCAGTTTTTGTATTCCTCCATTCCATGACAAGCTTTTCTTTCCATCTAATGAACATTTTCCTTTATAATCAATTTAACTAGTTTTTCTAGGCATCCACTTTGGCCTCTTTAGTCAATGATTCTTTTTCCTCCTTTTGAGAATTGTTTCTTCCAGAATTATTCATGAGAATTTCTTAGCCCTCCCAAGTTAACTTCCCTGTATAACTTTTCAGACCATGGGATCTTATGTACCATCACTGAATCCTTTTCTCTCACAAATCTAAAAAAAATTCTAAGATTCATGCCAGAATATTCTCAGCTTTCCACTCCTCCATAATAATTATGCTCTTTTCTATTTCCTCCAAACCATCTCTATAACCTCAGTTCTAAGTCATTCCAAAAAGGAAGACCAAGATAAAAATGGAAATGTGAAGGGGAAATTTGAGAACCACAGCTGACAACAAACTTCCTTGGAGTGATGCTAAGGTCATATGCAAAATGAAGTTGCCCTTGTGTATCTTATTCCCACCAGCATTAATATATTAGGTGGGATGTTTGGTACAATAGACATCCGATCACTACGCATTTAAAAAATTATGGCTTTTGAACCTTTAAAATATCCTTGGAACGAGAAAGTATGACTCTTGGGCCTTTAAGATGCCTGATTGTTTTATTAATCATAGATCCCACCTGGGGGAAGGACCTATACAAAAGCTTAATTATTCTAGGTTATTTAATAAAAAAAAAATCCACCTGGCGAGGAAAATTTGGAGATAAGAGAAACAACTAATTAAACTTAATTGAGTCCACCAGGGTAGACTGATTATCCTGCTTTGATTGGCCCCAAGGGACCATGATCTTGGATTTGCCAGGTGAAACCTGGAAGAGCAATGCCTCAAGTTAGGACAGGTGCTGTATTTCTGACTGGAGAAAAGGCAATTTTAGTGAGAAATAAGATAGAAGCTCAAGCACAAGAATAGCTGATTGAAAGTATATATTGTGCTTAGTCACTTAAAAGAGCAGTTCAAGCTAATCTGCTAATACCTAGAAAATGAAGAATTGAAGCAATTATTGGAATAATTCAGAAAATAAGCTTTGTTAGGCAAAGGAGAGATGAGGAGTGAGAGGGTCAATAGGTATATTCATGTATATTTTGGTTTTGCAAATAGACAACCTTGTTCCCATATAGACAACCTTGTTCGCATATAGAACAAGTGAGGCAGCCTCGGTCTCCAAAAGTAAATATAGAGGCAAGTTGGAAAGTCAGCCCTGTGACTAAGACTCTTAACTAGGTAACTCAGTCTTTATAGGTCTCAATTTTCTCTTCTATAAAGTGAAGGGGTTGACTCACATCAGCATTTCTCAAACTGTTAAGGAAGCTTAAAACACTTTAAATTTATTTGTTGTGATACAGGTAATTCGTATTGGTTGAGGAAATTCTGAAATCATATTCTTGAAATTTTAAAGTTTGTTTAAAGTATTTTAATACTTTATTCCAGATTTAGAGCCAGTAGGACCCAGGTTCAAGTTTTGTATTTTGACACTAGCTGTATCTCAGTGCAACCAGACAATTCCCTAAAAATAAAATTCACTGGTTTTAGGTACTGATTGATCTTAGTAGGTGAAGCTTTTTCATTGACAATTCCCTCTATCAGTGAAATCAGTATTAATACTGCTCCTTGTACCACCAACATGCCCCTTTTCCCCCAAAAAAAGTGTGACTTTCATCTGACAGCTGAGTTGTTTGGCTAAATTAGATTTCCCAGAAAAGCACTCAACTTCTGAAAATAAGACTTCAAATATATAACAGGAAAGAATTCTTGCCAGCATCTAAATTAAAAAAAAAAAACCTAGCTACACTGATTAGGTGACAAAAGCAAGTTTGCATATTAAACTAAAAGTGTTACAATTATAAGTTTAGTATTCCCCAGCACTTAGTACTGTTTGACACAGTGAGTGCTTACTGCTTTTTTTTTTCATTTATTTATTCTTTTACAGAAGGGCATCATCTTTTTGTTCCTTGTTCAGTAGTAGTGATAGATTTCATAGACTCACAGCCTCCCTTATCTGGTTGCTTTAGTAATAGATGATACATTTGAGTGGCAGCTGGTTGGGTTCAGGATAGATTCTACCACCACGGACAGAAGAAAACCATCTAGCAAATCCTTGCAATGGAGTCAATTTGGTAAAAAGTGAACACTAGACTGGGGAATCTGGAAAATTATTTCTAGTCCTTTCTCTGCCAAAAACAGTCATTTTATTTTAACAAAAATATTTCATATTGAACTGGATTATCTTTAAATTCTCTTTAAATTTTAGTATCCTTAATATTCTGTTCTTACCAACTAACATAACTCATCAAAAATATCACCAAACATCATAAATATTTTGCGATTTCTTCTTCCTCCCACTAACTATAGCCACTAGTGCCACCTCTTATCTTGTTCTCAAGATTGCACATCAGCTGTTCCTCTTTTGGCTTATTGTCTGCAGCTGTGTTATAACAACACCCAAAGCACCCATTAGAGTCAATTTTATTGGTAACTTCTGCTTACTTTAGGAAGGCCATCATCAATCAGCTTCTGCAAATCAAAGCCAATCCCATCCCCTAAACTGACATATACTTATAATGCAAACAATGCTAGAGCCTTGTGCAAAGATGGAAAGAACAAGGATTTTTGTGGGTTTTATTATTATTATTATTACTATCAAAAGAGATGGGGAAAGGGACAGCTACAGGGAGAAAATGGTTTTTTTGTGTCAAGTTGATACATTACTAATAATTTTTGATTGGAGCTACTCCAAAGCACAGAATGGAAGTCAATGTATTGATCCTGAGTAATGCATTAGTTTGCAACCTTCTTGCCTATTACTATTTTTGTTGTTATTGTTGGTTCAACTTTCATTTATTTATCCAGGGTTTCTAAATAAGTAAAAAACCAATATAATGTGAAAAAAATGAAAAATGATATTTGCTGCTATACGGACTTATTACTAGAATACAAGCAGGAATGTGAATAGACCTCACCTTTGCTTTTCCCTCTTTCCAGTATCAGTTTCTTCGCTTTTTTATTTATACTTATTCCTCTCCTCTTTATTCATTCCCTTTCTTGTTATCTTTCCAAGGCCTCTTATATCCACCCCTGCTCCCTAATTTTTGAAAGTGGATTTGCTAGGTTTTGATGGATTCACCCTGAGCTCCTTGGAGAAAAGGCACTGAAGAAATGTACAGGAGAAATAAAAGATCATGTATTTTGGGATTTCTTCCTGTGATGTCTCCATCAAAGCAAACAAAGGTGGGTAGGGCCATGCCATAAGGGATGGCTGTGAACATCAGCAAAGGACTAGAGGAACTTATTCAGCAGGTGGTGGCTTGCTTCATCATGAGTTATTGTTCAACCAATAATTCAGGGCATTGTAATTCTGAGATAAAAAAAGAAAGGAAAACAAAACAGTTATTATGTTCATTCTGGTCACATTTTAGAAATGACATGAATAATCTGGGACAGGACAAAAATGAAAAGTAACATGGTGAAGTAGAGAGAATGTCCTCATTAGATTTAAATTCCATCTAGATTCTTATACTATTTGTGGGACCACAAGTCACTAAATTTCTCTGGATCTCAATTTTCCTTAACTGGAGGAAGTAGTTATAGTAAATGATTTCTAATGGTCTCTCTTCCAACACTTATCATACACTACCTGAGCATTACTTGAAAAAAGTGGGGGGAATTTAGTATAAAGAAGAGAAAATCTAAAAAGAACCAAATAGCAGGCTTCAAGTATTTGAAAAGCTATAATGTAGAAACTGGATCAAATCTGTTCTTGGCAACAGAGAGTAGAATTGCCTTTGGTAATTCTGCTTAAAGGTAGGTTTAGGCTTTATATAAAGAGAAACTTGATAATAATTAGGGATATAGAAAAGAGGAATGGGGTGCTTTAGAAAGCAGTGGATCTTCCCTATCACCATCTTGCTTGAAGTTTCAACCAAAGATAGGATAATCATTTGTTGAGTATTTTTTCCCAAGATTATCCTAAATCAGGGTTGGGGAACCTGTTTTCTGCCAAGGGCTATTTGTATATTTATAACATCATTCATCGGCCATACAAAATTTCCAACTTATAGAGCTCAAGCAGTAGTAGGTTATACGTAGCTTTCAGCTCATGCGCAACTGAAGTTGGTTATGCAAATGATTTTGTAAACCTCATACAGCCTGCAGGCAAGAGGTTCCCCAAGCTAAATAGTGCCTGAGGTCCCTTCAATCTCTAAAATTCTGTGAGTTTCATTGTCCCTCTTTCTGATATCTTACTTCTCTATATGTATAACTTCCAAAATAATCTTCATAAAGCACAGTTCTATGTGACATAAAAAGCTCAAGAGACATAGTTTCTGGGTAAAAAATGTTATTAATTATTGCTAACAACTAATTAATAAAAAGTGTCAGTAACACTCTCAAATACCAAAAAAAAAATCCCAATGAGCCCACTCAATATTTACATGCTATTTAAAGAGTAACTGTTCCTGAAGCTGGGAATCAATTTTTGGTTGCTTCACAATTAATAAAAAATAAATATTATGATGAAAAGTGGACCCATTTTAATAAGGGGCAGGCTTGACTTTGATCACTCTCTTCCCAGACCACTCCCAGCTTTAGACAATCTACCATGACCTAAGACCTGAGTAGAACACAATGGACTAAAATTTTTTTAGATTAAATTCTTTGTATCATTCTTTAATTGAATAGTTTTCATAAATTTATTTTCTTTGACCAGCAAGCACTCACATGGTGGTCAGAAAAAAATAATACAAGGACACTCTCAAAGTATCTCTTAAGAACTTAAGAATGGATTGTACAACACAAGATATAAAGCCATAGAACTGCCCAGCAGGGTGTGCCCTCATCAGAAAAGTTGTGATGCTCTATGAGCAAAGCAGAATTGAATTACCTTAGAAGAAACATGAGGTGTACAAAGTTAGAGAATCCACCCCAAATGTTTATAGGAATTATTTGTGTCCTACTTGTGGCAGAGCATCCCAAGCTCACATTGGTTTGATCAGCCATAATCAGATACACTGTAACTTCACTCTAACATAGTGATGTCCTTTTGCTTTGCTTCCAGTATGAAGGACAATACCCAACCAATTAGTTAGGTGGGGTCTCCCAATTAGAATCAAAAAGAATGTACCTCAGGAATTTGGGCAATCTCATCCATCAACAATGTCCTTCAGTTCAATGTCCTAAACAACATATAGGTTTCTGGAAAAAATCCTGACCTTAATTCAATAATTGATTATTAATAGAGAGAAACAATCATTTTTCTCAGGATGATGTCAGTCTACCTGTTTAAAAACCCTCAGTGGCTCCCCATTATTTCTAGAAAAGGAACCCTAACATTTTTGTATGTGTGTCCTAGATGTCTCTGGCAGTCTGGCAGCCATGGACCCTATCTCAGAATAATTCTCTTCGATATATGAAAGTAAAATGCCTAAACTGGCAAACTAGATTAATTTAATCAAAGTATAGTTATTAAATGATTTGTTATTAAAAAAAAAAAACCTCAACAGATCCGAGACTAAGAACTCAGCTCTAGTACAAAGTACTTTAACTCTTCATTGTATAATTTAAAACTACTTTTCTTGTCTTATTTCATAGTATCATTGTCCATTCCAATTATACTAGAATACCAACTATTGCTTGTTCTTGATCTTTTGTTTCCCACATCTGTGAATTCACACTGGCAGCCCCACTAGCACCCCCATGGCTTAAAATGTTTCACCTCAGATAGTGCTTCTCTGTGAAGCCTCTTCTGATGCCCATGTGTATTTTCTCTTCTCTGTCTTTTCTTTTCCCCCTTTCCTTAGCTCTCTTCTCTCCTTCTCTCTTTTCCTCTGCTTTTCCATTTCCCACTCTCCTTAGCGCATCCCTCAATATATCTTATATCCATTTATCTGTATACATTTGGTATTCATTATCCTTGGGCCAGAAAGTGGGATCAAATGAAGTCAGATATAAATTTCAGCAAGTATATACATGGAGAGGAAAACATTTAAAAATGGTGATGATCTAGAAGGATACACTGAAGTAAAAGATAGAAAGAGGGAATTAGAAACAGATAATAGATCATTTTCACTGGAATATAAATTTTGTGAAAAAATAGTGTAAAATAAGACTTAAAAAGTATATGGGAGACAGAATTTAGAAGATCTTCAAGGAATTTTGTCTTTGGCAGTAGAGTAGCTGTAAGAAATAGTGGAAAAAATACTGAATTTTAAGTTGGAGGACCTAGGTTCAAATTTCTGTTCTAGCCTTTGCTATTCATGTGTTCTCTGGCTCATCATTTAATCTCTCTGGATCTCAGTTTCTTCAATTGTATAATGAGAGTATTTAAAAAAAACTATTCTCTTCTAGAACTAAATCTATAACCCAGTGAGCCCTCAAAAATTTTGAGATAAGAAAGGAATGATATAATCAGGTAGCCTGATATGGAGCATTGAGGTGGTACAGATCTAAGCCTAAAGTCAGGAAGCCCTGAATTCAAACCCAGCCTCAAACACTAGTTGTGTGACTCTAGGCAAGTCACTCAGTTAAATTTGTCTCTGTTTCTTCATTTGGAAAATGGGCTGGAAAAGAAAATGGCCAATCACTCTAGTATCTTTGCCAAGAAAACTTCAAATGAGATCACAAAGAGTCAGACATTATTGAAATGACTGGACAACAAGAAGCAAAGTATAGTATATAGTATTAGATCTGGTTTGAAATCTTGCCTCAAACCCTTGCTAGCTGTGTGACTATTGTCAATATCCTCATCCATGAGAGGAGGCATTGAGGTAGTACAGTGGACAGCGCCCTAGGCTTAGAACCAAGAAAACCTGAGTTCTATCAAGTCTAAGAAACTTACTAGGTGTGAACTCTGAGCTAGTCATCTGAAAACAAACAAACCAAAAACGTTTTGTTTGCCTCAGCTTCCCCAAATCTAAAATGGGGATAATATATCTCCCACATTGGTGGTGAAGATCAAATGAGAGAATATTTGTAAAGTACTTAACACAGTGCCTGCTACATAGTAACTGCTTAATTAATGCTTGTTTCCTTGAAAAATCATAGCACTTGTGGCATCAGCCTTAGGATTGTTGTGAGAAAAGTTTTTTTTTTGTTTTTTGGGGTTTTTTTGCAAATCTTAAAGTGATAATAAATGTGAGTTGTTATTAGTGGAAAGATTATGGTGGAAGATTCTGAAGGATGGATTAGAGAACAGAAAAACTGGAGTTCAAGAAACCACTTAGGAGAGAGAGGCTATCACAATAGTATAGATGAAAGGTAAAGAGGACCTTAATTAGAATAATGGCCCTTCCTTGGACAATCTGATTGCCCTGCACTCTGGGAGGCTTACCTTATCAATGCTGGACTTAGCATGTATGCATGAGCTCAGAGCTCCCAGGGTAAGCAATCCATCAGCCCTAGTCTCCTCAGGTAGCAGGAATTACAGATACCATACCTGGTCTCATTAAATTTTTTACAACCTTGGGAAATGCATTTTAAAGCCTATCTCTTGACCTAACTATTCTATAAATTGACTATATATTATAAACAGTGAAAAAGAAAATGTTTATGATTTGGGAAATAGTAAAAAGCTGTCAAGTTAAATAATTGCCTACAAATTCATGGCCTAATTATTTTTCCCTCATTTTTTTAAAAAGAAACTCTTAATGCTGAGCTACTTAATTGATGAGGAGTGTCTCATCCAGTGATCCTACATGAGCTTCAATCTCCAGTGATCTCTGACTCTACAAATTGTAGATATAAAGGAAGGTGTCATATATGAAAGAAAAACATTGATCTAGAGTTCTTTTCTAAATTTCATCTATAGTAGGTGTCAAATTGTGGTACACTATTCAACCTCCTTTTCAACTTGATTAAACAGGGAGCAAATATGTTATTACTGTGTAATGGTGACACAGTCATTCATCACAATGCAATTTACAATCATGAAACACATTTGTTTATTTTAATAAAATAATAGCTGTCATGTGAGTCACTAACCTGTTAATTAACATTATATTAAGAACGTTCAGCATTACATTATTAATGTATTCTGCAAATATCATTTGGAAAGATTGGAAATAGTCATTTTATTCTAAAATACACTGTAGTCTGTGTTTGAGTATTAAAAAATTAGAATCAACAAGGAAAAGGGCTACCTTTAGTCTTAACACAAATAGAAATGAATGTATAAGAGAAATAATAATATATTAAATTATTTAAGAAGCAAAATAATAATCATCAATTAACTAATAGTTAATAATGGATTTGTTAAGAGTAAATGAAAGTGGCTTATATCCAGATGGAGTCCATTAAACAGAATTAAAAGATGTATCATGGATGATACCATATGAAGTCAACTAACAATATATTGACAGCGAAGTATCAAGCAAGTAATTGTCATGCTGATTTCTTTACATGAATAGGGAAGCTTATAATAGGGACTAAGGATCTGGTCTGGCACTTAGAGCATTGTAATATCCTTCTGATTGCTCTCCCTATGAATGTCTCACTCTACTCCAGTCCATTTCCCATACAACTGTCAAAGTAATCTTTCTAATGTGTATGGCTGACCAAGCCATACTCCACTTCTTATTCAATAAACTCCAGTGGTTCCCTTTTACCTCCATAGTCAAATAGAAAAACCTCTGTTCAGTTTTTAAGTCCTTCATAAACTGATTCCTTCTTATCTTGCCAGTCTTCTTACACCTTACATCTTTCCATATATTCCATGATCCAGTGATACTGGTCTCCTAGCTATATCTCAAGTACAAAACTCCACCTCTCATCTGAGCATTTTTACCAGCTATCTATCTACCATGTCTGGAATTCTACTTCCTCATTTCCATCTCCTAGTTTCCTTCAAGACCAAGTTAAAATACTACCTTTGGGGGAAAAAAAGCCTTTGCCACTTTCCCCTTAACCTTGGTGTCTTCCCTCTGAGGTTTTCTCTGAAACTCACATCTCCTCAAGACCCCCTGGCTCTGAGACCTCTTCTCCCTTCTGGTTGGGAAAGTTGAAAGGAAGATAGTGAGAATCTCTTTCTAGATCCTCCATTTAAGGAGGGAACCCAGAATAGTCATCTCATCTTTTTCAATCAGGCTGCAGATCTTCATGTCTCCATACTGGGTATTGCCCCAATCCCAGCAACCTACAGAAGATGAGCTTCCCTTCTGTTACTGTTATGCAAATACAAAGAGAAGTTTTTGTATTCACTTTTTATAAAATGATTAATATTAAAGTAAAGCAGGATAGTGACTTTTCTTCAGTCTTTTCTATCCGGACCCCATACGAAGTGGAAAAAAGAGAAAGCGAGATAAAGAGTAATGTCATTAACACACAATTCTTTTTTAAAATAATATTTTATTTTCCTCAGCTATTTTTAATGTTGAAGTCTAAATTCTATTACTCTCTTCCTCCATTTTCTCTCCCCCCTCCTTGAGATAGCAATCAATCTAAGTTATAAATGACTAACACATGATTCTTTTAATATTATTTAATTTTAGCATTCTTTTTTTGCTGAGGCAATTGGGATTAAGTGACTTGCCCAGGGTGACACAGCTAGGAAGTGTTAAGTGTTTGAGATCAGATTTGAACTCAGGTCCTCCTGACTAAAGGGCTGGTGTTCTATCCTCTGCATCACCTCGATGCCCCTTTAGCATTCATTTTTACAAAATTTTAAGTGCCAAATTTTTCTTCTTCTTCCTAAAATGGTAAGCAATTTGTTATAGGTTTTATGTGTGTAATCATGTAGAACATATTTCCATATTAGTCAGAGTTATGAAAGAAGAAACAGACCAAAGTAAGAACCCATGGAAAAAATGGCAAAGTGCAAATAACATGATTCTACATGTAGTCAGAGTCTGGGTATAGATAGTATTTTCTATCATGAGTCCTTTGTAATTGTTTTAGATGGTTGTATTGATGAGAAGAGCTAAGTCATTCATAGTTGATCATCACACCACATTGCTATTACTGTGTATAGTGTTTTCTAGTTCCTCTCTCTTCACTTTGCATCAGTTTATACAAATCTTTCCATGTTTTTCTAAAATCTGCTTGCTCATTTCTTACTGTGCAATAGCATTCTCTTACATCATATACTATAGCTTGTTCAGCCAGTTCCCAATTGATGGACACCCTCTCAATTTCCCTTTTTTTTGCTACTACAAAGCTTCTGAAAGCATATATATCTGAGTGGGAGAAATTGTATTTTATCTAATTGCTCTATTAATATGATTTGTAGTCATGTTCAGTAGCTTGAGAGTAGGAACAGAGAAAGTGGATAGTTAGAGTAACCCAGATTTGGGGCTCGAAAAATATGAGGAAAGATTGCAGAAAGTAGCAAAGAGCTCAAGAGCAGAGGACAAAGGACCTGAGAGCATAATAACTGATTAGTAAAGAGTCAAAATCGTGATGGGAGGAAAGCGAATCTAGATCAGGATGATAAACTAGAAAGCAAAGACCTAGAATGACTAGGTCTTGTACGGTTTAAAGCAGGGAAGTTTACATGCAGGGTAAGAGGGTATTAACATGAGAGCTGCCAATAAAGATGGTGCCATGATTTGTCCATGCAACCTCTTAGAGATAGAGGGAAGAGTTAGAGGGGGATTTATCAGGGCTTATAAAACTCATCAGTCATCACCCATTGTGACTGGAAAGTTTGTGCCTTTGCTAAATGTCCCAATATCACAGAATATAAGCATCTTTTGCCTCCGTTACTATCCATTCTCTCCATATGGCTGCAGTCAGCCCAGATTTCTAATCCTCAGACCAGCAAATTGGAGTAATAAAATGAGAAGGCCTCCAGGGCAAGTTGTGCAGTATAACTGCAAGCAGAACTTGAATGAAAGGAGAGACAGCTCTCTTTCTCACCAGTTTTAACTACAGTGTGATGAACTGGTTGACCTCTGGGGGTCTCTTCCAGCCTTCAAAATGGGTGAAGTTCTGGAAGAATAATGTATGTCTCCATGAGTTTGATGTAGCCCTCCTGAATGACTTTATTATTCTTTCTTTAAATTATGCATGACTGACTCTTCCCTTCGAATATCAATAGAAAAATAAATCTGAGCCTCCTTTTTTCAACAACTCTAAGACACAGCTCTGTGCAGTGAAGCTTAAAGGTTATAGAGGTTGGTACTGGGATTCCCCCCACTCTTTCCCTACTTTATTTTAATGGATATACATAAAATTTGATTTCTATATATTGACTTTGACCTCTTCAACAAACTACTTTTTTTAGTCTTATTTAATTCAAACTTTTGAATTCTCAAAGAAAATTTATTGCATAACTTAAATTTCTCCACTCTTATTCCCTTCTTTTAAGGAATCCTTTTGTTATCCACTCCTTGAAAATGTACTAGCTGCTGAAATTCATGATTAGCACCTTTTTTTCAAGCTCAGTATGTATGTGTGTGTAATGTATAGAATAAAAAATATAGGCATTCCTATAACATAGTATACCTTTAAAAAAATGTTTGCACATGAAACTGCAAATCTGCTACATACAAATTGTTATTTCTTCTAAATGTACAACAAAGTTATCATATAGTTCCTTTTTTCCCCTTTTGTTTTCTTTCCTTCTTCCCCCATCACTACGGTGCATGTGTGTATATGTATGTATGTACATATATATATGCAAAATTATTCTATACATACTTTTATTGGTCAGTTCTTTCTCTGGATAAAGATAGTGTCTATATGGTCTTTACCACTTATAATATATACATAATATATAATATAATATAATATAATATAATATAATATAATATAATATAATATAATATAATATAATATA
>JAJPUD010008823.1:0-56477 GCA_023553655.1 Myrmecobius fasciatus | reverse complement strand
TAATATAATATAATATAATATAATATAATATAATATAATATAATATATGTATTTGCTCAACGTTATTCTTCAAACAATATTTCTGTTATTGTATTCAATGTTCTCTAGGTTCTGCTCATTTTACATTTCATTATTTTGTGTAAGTCTTTCCAGGTTTTTTCTAAGATCATTGAGCTCATCATTTCCTCTAGCACAGTAATATTCCATCCAATGATATACCATAATTTGTTTAGCCATTACCAATTATTTGATATTCCTGCAATTTCCAGTTCTTTGCCACCACAAAGAGAACTGTTATAAACATTTTCAAACATATAGATTCTTTTACTTTTTTCCCTAATCATATTTGGAAACAGCCCTAGTAGTATTTAATACTGCTGAGTCAAAGGGTATAAGTAGTTTAATAACTCTTTGGGCATAATTCCAGATTGCACTTCCAAAGGGTTGCATCAGTTTACAATTTTACCCACAATGAATTATTGTCTCAATTTTTCCAAAACCCAGTTTTTAATGGTCACATTAAATCATACTTTCACTTTCAGCAGAAGCTACTCATATATAACTTGGATGAAAATAATACTTGGACAAAAAGATTGGCAGTTTCCCTCTTTTCTTTGCATTGCTGAGCAGGTTACCCAAATCTGATAACAATTGATTTTATTTATAAATATTGCTATGGATTTGGATTCAAAATTCTGAAACAGGAATCAGAGAATCTGGAGCTGAAGCCTAACTCTGCTTTTTATCTGAATGACCTTGACCAAGTGATTTTACCTCTCCTAACCTTGGTTACCTCATGTATAAAACACTGAAGATAAGATTGATGTTATTCAGTTATATCTGACTTTTTGTGACCCCATTTGGGGTTTTCTTGGCAGATACTGGAGTAGTTTGCCATTTCCTTATCTAGCTCACTTTATAGATGAGAAAACTGAGGCAAAGAGGGTTAAGTGACTTGCCCAGGTCATATAACCAATAAGTGTCTGAGGCCAGATTTTAACTAGGGTCTTCCTGACTCCAGACTGTATTCTCTGCCCACTCCATCATCTAGCTGCCTCCAACTATATGATCATATTGCAGTACTAAATCCTCTTTAGATGTTTATGGTCTAATTCCAATAGAAAAAGGACAAAGCATAAGACTTCTACAATTTCAAAATCCTACTGATGATGAAAAAAAAAAGATGTAGTGGAGAGGTATTTCAACCTTTTTTCCATCTTCTGCAGGAAGCTTTTCCCAATCCCTCTTAATTCTAGAACCTTCCTTCTTTTAATTATTTTTCCAATTGTATGAAATGAACAAAGTGAAATGAAAAATGTATGTACTAATCACATCCCTGAAACTAAAGAGAGGTCTTAGCATCTAAGGAGAAGCAGAGCTGAACAGTAGAAGGCCATCCATGTTCTGAGAATCATTGAGAATAAAGGGATCATTTTCACAGTCTTCTCTTTAAAACCTCATGCAGTGGTTAACTGCCAATGTGAACATCGAACTTCCTACGAGCTGGTATTTTTTTTGGTGAATAAGGTTGGTGTCCTACAAAGTCACCAATAGGTTAAAATATCAATCAAATACTTAGTGAATTAAATGGAAAATAGAAAATGGAGTAAATTCAATGGATTAGCAATGGACCAACCAAACACTTGCCAAATGTATTCAAGTAAAAATAATTTGTCTCTCAGAGACTATACTTTCTAAAAACTTTGTGGAGACTTGATTTAGAAGAACAATAAGAATAAAGAGCCCATATTGAAGGAGGGTCTTACAAGAAAGAAAAGCTCATGAAATAAGTTGAAGAGAAGACAGATTACACTTCATTTTTCCCAACAATGCCACAAAACCATTATTTTAATATCCATGTATAGAAAAACCATGCAACACACAAAATAGCTTTCAATTTATTTTAGGCAAGCTGAGATGCCTAAGAGTTTTGCCATAATAAGATTTGTTTCAGAATTGATTCATGTTTTTTTGGTTTTTAAATTATAGTCATTTCTGGATATCTCCAAGTCCTTTTGTCCAATAATAATGATCTCTTCTAATAAAGACACAGCATATGCAAAAAAAAAAAAAAAGAATTTAAGGCTTGCTGACTCCAAAGCCAACTTTCTAATCACTATACTGTCTAATTATTGTCTTTAATATCATCATCTTCTCATTATCATCTTCAATACTTCTTTATCCTCATCTAAAAAATAAAAAGAGCCCATGCTGAAAGGCTTTTTGCAACAGAAAACAAAGGACTAAACAGGATCAGAAAACCGGCTTCAAGTTCCAGCTCTGCCACTTGCCAGCTTGGTGACTTTGGATAACTCATTTAACTGCTCTGATCCTAAGTTTCCTCATCTGCAAAAAAAAAAGATATTAATATACACTATCTACTACATAGTTTCATTTTTTAGTACAAAACATATTTGTGAAAGAATTTAATCAATTATATATTTTCTATTCCTTCCTCTTTTTCTGAATCTTCATCTCTACCTTCTCCCTAAATTTGGGTGGACCCCAATTCTCCTTTTTCATCCAGTTCTTTTCTCTCTACACTCTCTATTTGTGACCATACCAATTCCAATTCCTGTGGATATAATCTGTATAAACCATTTTGTTCCTAGATCTATATATCTATCCTTAGTTTCTCTCCAGAGTTCCATCCCCATCTGACCACTGAAATATCCACTGGCCATCGCAAACTCAACAAGGACCAACTCAATTTTGTCGTCATAATCCCAAGGCCTGTGCTTTAAAAATATTTAATCAATTGAATGTGGAATAGAAGACAAAAAAATAGAGGAATTTAAAAACCCATAAATACATCATAATTAGTTCTGTGACTGATCAAGTTAAAAGACTGGACTTTTTCCCTCAGCCACAACATGAGGGAACCATTTTAAGATTTCCATAGACATCTATTATGTTATCTGTTAAGATCTCCAAGTTTACTTCTAGCTCTAAAATTTTATTTAATATCACAAACAATTGTAAGTGCCTACTGTGTCAGGGTATTATACTATATGACATACAAAGTTTTGAAAAGACAGGTTCTCTACCCTCATGAGAGACTATAATTTTAGAATAGATTTCAAAATTGAGCCATGTTTTCTTATTAGTCAGATATTGCAATTAGATGGGGAAAACCCTTGATATGTAGCATTCTCTTTCTCACCTTAGATAATAATTTTATCTATATCAGCAGCTCAAGAAAGGGAGATTCTAGAAAGCTATCAGATCCATCAGATTTTTCTTCTTTTGGGGATTATTATGTAAGATTGTTTTTTAATCTGTTCATTATACTTTTCTTAGAAGTTACTTCAATGTTCTTATTCACTGAAGCATTCTAGTTGGACTATGTAAATGAGCTTTTTAAAAAAAATAAATCTTCTCTCTTAAAACCATTTCACCTTATTAAAGAAGCAAGAGCCTCTGAGTGTTACAAGAAGTGTCTCCAATTTCCTATAACTTATCTCTTACACTCTTACTGTTGTTAATCATTGGGCCTACCTGATAATTTTTATTCCAAATTTACATTAGTGCTTCTTCAAGCCAACTCAATGAAACAATAATTATGACAATTATATTGACATTGAGAGTTTTCAAAAAAAAACCTAACACATTATCCTTGATATGAAAAACATTATTTGGAAAGTAATATTTTCTCTACCTTATGGAAGAAGACACAGCACTAATGAGGGGCTGGTCTGAGGCCTGGACACAGAATTTCTAAAATATAAGGCTGGATTTCTTTTTACTGCAAACTTTCAGACAAGAGGAAAAAATTATGTCCACTGGCTAATGATGTGTAGTCCAATTAAAGTTCTTTCTCCTCCATAAGTTTTCCTGAACTTATCCACATCACATTATTTTCAACTCTTTTATACCTCTAGATAGCTACAACATAGGTGACTTTGGGAAACTTGATTATATGTAGAATCATAGAATCTTAAATGAAAAGATTCCCAGTGACCAACTTATACCTGAACAGAAATTCCCATTACCACCACTCCCCAAAGAGAGCATGCAGACTTTGTTTGATGGTTTCTAGTGTTGTGTAACTCATTTGCCAAGTGATTTTGGATGTTGAATGTTTCTGGAAAGTTATTCCTTATATTAAGACAAAATTTTCTACTCCTTAGTTTCTTCTCATATGTTTGCCCTCTAGGATTAAAAAAGAAAATAAAATACAAAATAATAAAAAACGCATAATTCCACTTCCACATAACTCCCCCAGTACAAAGACATCTCCTTTCCAAGTCTTCTCTTCCAGTTCTGTCAACTAATCATTATAAGACATAACTTCCACTTACACCATCACATCTCCAACTGTATAAAATCCTATCATGTGGAAGAGGAATTTTTCTTATTCATCTTGGCTCCAGAGAGAATAACAAGGAACAATAGTTGTAGTGTGATTTAGCATTGGTATAAGGAAAAACTCTCAAATGAGTAGAGCGGTTTATGAATGAAATAGCATGCCACAAGATGCCATGAGTGCCTTATTACTTTTGTAATGGGGGCTAAAGAGCACTTTATTAAGGATATGGTAGAGAAGATTTTTATTTAGATAGCAGCAAGATGAGTTTATAACTGATCTCACATTTGGCTCTGAGATTTTGTAATTTTTTGATTCTTTGAAGTCTTTTTTGTCATCTATCACTTCATTTGTTATTAGTACCAAATTAGAAAATGAGAGCAAAGGACTTTGAAAACTTTAAAGATGCTATTATTATCAGTATCTTGAATTTTGATTCTCATTGGCCATATTTTGCTTTTCCCTTCCCAGTTGAGTAGTCTTCCTGCTCTCCATATTCACTATCATCAATCAGTTCCTTTCACCTGAGCAATAATCCTGTGCGGAAAAACTTCCTCCTGCCTTCGACATTAGTGAAAACAAAACAAAACAAAAAGGCTTTCAATTTTCCCTAACAATCATCACAAGCTTCAGCTCACTCAGCTTTAGAAGTTCTGGTTTCATTACTGGCTCATGCCTCTCATTTGTGCTTATCCTCAGTTACTTGATTTTGCTTTTTCATCTCATGCATAATTCATCTTAAAATCTAAGTTGGTCAATGGATTCTGTGTTCATCTACATCAGTCTCTTTAGGTAACCACTTCCCATTTGTCTTTCTCACAAATAATGTCTTTATCACCAGAATTTCTTCTTTGATAACATATCATCTCATATGGATCCCCTTACCCTAGAGGGTAAGTTTCTGGGATCCTACCTATTTTTCTACCTGAAGCCATTAGTACATAAATTTCTTGACGGTAGAGGCTTTTTTTGCCTTTCTTAGGATCCTTAGTTTCTGGGATCCTACCTATTTTTCTACCTGAAGCCATTAGTACATAAATTTCTTGAAAGTAGAGGCTTTTTTTGCCTTTCTTAGTATCCTTAGTTTCTGGGATCCTACCTATTTTTCTACCTGAAACCATTAGTATATAAATTTCTTGAAGGTAGAGGCTTTTTTGCCTTTCTTAGTATCCTTGGTCTGTGACACAGTGCCTGGCACATAGGAAACACTTAATATGTTGTATTTGCTGATTGATTTATTTATCTGAAATCTGTTCTTACAAATCTAGGGTACACATCAAACAAGCCCAGATTCCCCCTCCTGATCTATGATGAATGTTTTCTTGTTTGAGAAGTTAAGGGGTCCTCAAGGGCAGAGACTACATTATCTATTTTTTCTTTATCTTCCTATGGTACCTGACATTCGGGTAGGTGCATTGTGAGAAATCAGTAAATGTGTGCTTCGTTACTATGCCATTAACTTCTTTAAAGAGAGAGACATAAAGGAGTATGAAATAAAATAAGTTAATCTCAAGTGTCCTAACACAGTAAATAAATTGAAGATTAGGGCTCTTTCTGTTCAGAAAATCTACCACAGGAGCAATGGCACCATTAGGGGTTCAGTTTCATAGATACTAAAATATATTCCATTCAGTTCTTCTGAGGGCACGGCACTCAACAACACATGAATTTGTCAGCTGTAAGATGTTTTTGTATTGATTCCAAAGAGCTTCCTAGATGAACTTGAAAGCCATTTGCTGAATGTGGGATTTTTGTAGGCCTGCAGTTGTCAATAAATGTGTTTTGCTGTAATTAATAACTATATGTGTTTGCACCTGTGGGGAAGAGGAAGCATCTTTCTAATTTCATGTTCAGCAATAAACATGAGCAAATGCCTGCATGATTCCTCTTTGATTCCAGATGCAAACAGCATGGGATGCTGTGATCCGCACTGCTCTATATTCCCTCGTTGCCCTTGTCCCAATTTATTTTTCTGCCCAGATAGGTAGAGAAGTCATTTTGTTTAGTTAATTCTGAATTGTTGAGAAAGATATGTTGGATCAAGGCCTGTCACTTTTTTACAAATCCTGAGGAGAGCTGGGCTTTGGGGTGGATTTGCCTTGGCAGGAAGCATGATGTTAAGGGATTGCAGTAAATCGCTGAATTCTACGGACTAGGGAGATATCCTTACTTAAAGTCGGTAATGAGCACCAGAGCTATTGTGGAAGCAATTAATCCTAATCACTTATAAGACAATAAAATTTAATTATGGGTTCTTAGAAAACTAAAAACCTACCAATTATTGTTAATAGGCTTCTTTCTCGATCATAGATAGTGAGCCGAATTTGTTGAGGCTATTTTCCCAGCAGTTAATTTAAAAACTCTCACTTTATTTTTAGTTAAGAGTGCCTTGGTTGAACATTGCTTTTTAGTAACACCGGACATAAGTCTTTTGCCCCAGCTTTAGATCCCTTAGGATAAGAATATAATCAGTTAAGAATCAAATTTGTGTACATATATTAGTATATGGTGTCCTTTGTTCATTTGAGCCTTAGATCTTTATTAATGGTTCACAGAAGTCTGCCCCTCTCATTTCTTAACTGTAGGGTGCCTCTCTCTACATGGATTGTAAGTATGTTGATGCATATAAGTAAAAATACCAGGAAACACCTCAAAATTTATTCTGATTTTCTTAGAGCCTCTGGAAAGTAAACTGTATTTAAGCTGTTATATGCTCTGGGGCAGTGAATTAGTCTCTCTGGTCACTTACACATGATAAATTCCCAGTGATCCCTCCTGTTCATTTATAGCTTTTTGGATTGGTCACCATTGGCATATTAAAGATATACTGTAGCCTTGATAAGGGTGCACATGGCTATTGAATTCATTCTAGGTATATGCTAAGGAACATTGGAAGGTATTAGAGAAGTAGTGCAATCAAGACAGAAATAGGATTTCTCTGAAGACCCATCCATCCTTCTTTGAAAAGAAAACACCTTCCACCTGTATAAGTACACATTTGGGTGCCCAAAAACTTTTTCTGGCTGTTATACTTCTTAAATATCATAATGTCAAACTGTATGAATTTAAAATTTGGGAATAAAATGAAAAAAATTAAAACTACACTCCCCTGAATGGGGAGGAGGGAAGAAGGGAGGGAAAAAAAAGGAAGGAAGGAAGGAGGGAAGGAAATAAGAGAAGGAAAACCCTATATTAGGTTAATTTTCATTGTATAGGTCAGAATTTGACAGATTCCTATTCTGTAGGAGTGCTCTACCCTTTCTTTCTCAAGAAATTCTGATCATTGAAAAAGGTATTAAATTAAGTCCAGATTCCAGAATCTGTCATTCAATGCCTTCCTTGATATGAGTCCAATCTACTTTTTTAGTTCTTTCCTAATAATATTTCTGTGTCTCTGTTGATGTATCTATTGTGCCCCTTCTCTAGTTTATTTTTTTAATCCTATCAATCTTTCAAGAATCAGTTCAAATGTATTCTCCCTCTTCTGAATTCCCACCATTTGTTGTTCTTCTCTTTGGCATATCACATACTTACATGTATTATATTATTCATGTACATCTCCCCAACAAAACAATAAATTCATTCAGGCAATGTACCAGATTTTATTCATCTTTGTATATAACTAAAATACTTGCCCATAATTATTAGTTATCAAATTGCAAACTTCACTAGTAGTTTAGAATCTCCTTGACAATAGTAACTGTAAATTAATATAGATTTTTCTCTCCTCATACCTAGGACAGAGTTTTATACATTGTCATTGTTAAGCCATTTTTCCCAGTCATGCCTGACCCTTCATAATCCCATTTGGGGTTTTCTCAGAAAATATACAAAATTGGTTTGCCATTTCCTTCTCTAGCTCATTTTACAGATGAAAAAACTGAGGCAAACAGGGTTAAGTGACTTGCCCAGGATCAGTCTCTTTAGGAAGAGATCAGATTTGAAATCAGGAAAATGAGTCTCCTTGACTCCAGATTTAGGACTCTATCTACTGTGCCCCTAGCTGCCCTTTGTACATAATAGATGTTTATCAAAGGTTTTATTGTAATGAGGTGGTACATTGAGTAAGAGCTTCTAGACTTGGAATCAAGAAGACTCACATTCAGATATTTTTTAGCTATGTGAAGTCAGAAAGCCACATAAAATTTCCTAATCTCAATTTCTTTATCTGTAATTCAGGCATAATAATAGTTATCTACCATACATATTTGTTGTGAGATGAAAGAACATACTCAGTGCTTTGCAAATCTTAAAATGATTTCTAAATGTTAGCTTTATTATTATTGTCATCATGATTACTGTTGTAAGAAAGGCTTATTGAGTGAATAAAAACTTCCATATCAATTCTATCATGACCAGTTTTACACATGTTAATAGAAAGAAGAGAATATATGCAGAGATATTGTAAAGGTAGAAATGACAGCATTTAGCAACTGATTGAATGAGGAAGAGTGAGGGATGAGAAGTAATATCAAGATAGTAAACCAGAATGGGTAGAAGGATGAAGGGGCCATCAACAGAATTGAGAAGTTTGGAGGAAGTTTGGAGGTGGCAAATAACAATAATGAGTTCTGATTGGACAAGTTCCATTTAAGATGGCTAGGAGTTTGTAATGTCTGAATCACAGCTGCTGGTGAAGAATTACAATAAATTCATTGAGGGAAGAGACTATCTTTCTTTTTTTATTCATTGTATCTCCAGTGTTTAGGATGTTGTAATCATTTAATACTTGTTTACTAGCCTGGATTGCTAACTATTGGTAATAATTATACTTAAAATTGGGGGAAATGGCGGCTTTACCTGTTGTGAGGATTAAATGAGATAATTCATGTAAAGCTCTTTGCAAACCTTCAAAACTATATGAATGTAGGCTATTATCATCAAGTGTCTGTGGTGATCATAAAGGGACTCATGGCACTTTTTGGGGGGCCCAAGAGCCAGATCAGATGATCCTCAGAAGTGAGCAGTAATTTCTGTGTTCACAGCAATAGCAGGCGCCATGATGTGGATGAATTCATCCAGCAAAAAAGTAACTTTTCCAGGGGTTTCTCCTCTGTCAGAAGAGTCCATTGATTTTTTGATTTGTTCTGGTCTATTAGACAGAAGAAGTTTGATCCTACTTTGCACTTGAGTTTTTAGGGGTCTTGGTTTTGGTTTTTAGTAATCTGAGCAAACTCCTGTGAACGATGTGAAACTATGTTATATTCCCCCTTCTATCTTTCAATATATTTTAATTAGGTGTTGGAATTGTTTATCAAACCTAGTGAATGACACAACATTACATTCTCAGTTTAATTAGAAGACATTAAGAAGGGTTCATAAGTAAAGCCTCTTGAATAGGAAGATTGAAACAAATCATACAGTCTAATTAAGTTATTCCATATAAATTGTATTCAGCAATGCCCTATGTTTAAATGGATAAAGAGTTACAAAGTGTCTGTGGACCACACCTGGCAGGATAATTGAATCACAATGCAGACCTTGACATACTCCAGACATTTTTGTCAGTCATATAATATTGCTTTCTCTGGTGCAGATCTTGGTGTACTCCAGACATTTTTGTCAGTCATATAATATTGCTTTCTCTGGTGCAGATCTTGGTGTACTCCAGACATTTTTATCAGGCAAATATTGCTTTCTCTGGTGCAGATCTTGGTGTACTCCAGGCATTTTTATTAGTCATATAATATTGCTTTCTCTGGTTTTGTACTGGATGCTGAAAAGTCCTTTACAGAAATGACACAGAGTCAGTTGGATTGGATGGAATAGTCCTCCTTCTATTTGTACTTGCAAATAGAAGGATTAAAAAGAGATTTCATTCTTGGAAAATAAAGGTCCACACATTCTATGTTAAGAACCTGCAATACCCAGGGATCTGTCCAAGGTGCTAAGAAAATAATAAGACAAAATAAAAATCAGGCTCCTGTCTTCAAGCAACTGATAGTCTATTGAAATGTGGGGGGGGGGGAATATAAGCTGTAAACAGGTAATAAATACCTGATCATTTGAAGCAAAGGAAGAAAATAATAAGAACTAGGAAGACGAAGAAAAACATCTTAGACTATATAAAACCTGAGTTGAGGTTTTTTTTTTTTTTGCTTTTTGCTGAGGCAATTGGGGTTAAGTGACTTGCCCAGGGTCACACAGCTGTTACGTGTCTGAGACCAGATTTGAACTCAGTTCCTCCTGACTTCAGGGCTGGTGCTCTATCCACTGCGCCACCTAGCTGCCCCTTGAGTTGAGTTTTAAAGGGAGTGAAGGATTTTTAAGAGTGTGTGAGAAGAGGGTGTATCCCATCCTGTGCAAAAGCTTTGAGGCAAGAGATGCAATTTTGGTTTCAGTTGACAAACAGCATATAGGTCAAGTTTTGGTGGAATATAAGGTCCCTTTTGCAGAATAATGTTAAATGTTTGGGAAAACACATTGTGTTGTGAAGGGTTTTAAATGCATGCAAGGAGATGGTTAGTGGTATCTTACAGTCTGTATCCTGTAATGCACTTTTTTTTGTAATGTTTCTGCATCTTTTTATCTTTCTTTAAAGGTGGTATATCTGTTATAATCATTCTTTTCTTGACTTTATGAAGTTATATTTCCATACTGACTGTTTAATTTTTCTAGCTATATTTTATAGGAAATGATCTCTTTGAGGGCAGCTTCAGTTTGGACTTTTTCACAGGGCTGCTGCCTTTGCTCTCTTTGATGAGCAAAGATTTCTTTGGTATTTGTGCTTCTTTGGCACAGCACAAATAAAACAAAATAGTGAGTATCAGATATTCATCAGCTACAGTCAATAACCAACAACTTTTTTTGAATCAAAGTTTTATGGGTTGTTGCTATTCAATGAAAGTTCAAAAATGGAAGGAGGAGGGAGGAAAACTAATATCAAGCAAACAGGCCAATACAAAGAATACTAATTGTCACTTACTGAGAAACACACATGTACACATCTGCATTGATCACAACAGCTGTAGGTACTTAAACTCTGTTACTCAAGTGCTGAAACTCTCCATTATGCATGATTGTGCCTGTAGAGACAATCAGTCCCAATTTTTCATAGTTCCCAGGGAGCCATTCCAGGGCAGGACACAGATTCTTCCCCTGAAACAATACCTGAATCGTCCCCAGCAGGCTAGGAGCTGGCATCTCATAATATGACTCTATAGGATTCATCTGAAAAAAATGATGCTTTTCCCTTCCTTTTCTTCTTTTTTAAAGCAAAAACAAAAAGGGAAAGAAATGGGAAAGGAATGAAAGAAGAGACCTCGGGTTGAGTACATTCTTTAAAGCTGAAGGTCTCTCAAATGGAACATAATGAAAGGTCTTCGAGGGTCTGATTATGTGTGTGTGAGCGTTTGTGGCACCTGTGTCTGTGGGTGTTTGGCACCAGCAACCAAATGGTAACGCTGGTGTATAATTATCAAGCATTTAGCTGCATTCCGCCCCAGTTTGTTGCGTTGATAATTCTCACTTTCATTGTTTGAGAGGCTACAGACACTGTGGAAGCTGAGGTTCAAGTACCTGCAGCTGTGGGGGATAAATGACTGTTGTGGTTTTCTGGGTCTGGGGATTCTTTTTTTTAAGTTTCCAATAGAACAATTGTTTAAGGAGAAAGCTGACAAATGTACAGTTAAAATGCCTTAGTTGCCTTTCTTTCTAAAGCCACAGAACCTCCCAATCCACAACTGGATCACTCCCTGTGTCCTCTTTATCATATCGCTTAAGCATTTTTATTTGCTCCAAAAACTTTAATCTTTTCCTCCCACCTGCTAGGCTTGCTTGCTTGCTATTAAGTACCCTGCATGAAGAAGTTCCCCAGGCTTCCTTTTTGCTTATTGTCTCTACTCCCTCTTCACTGATTCATAATCGACTCAAATACTTCCAAACACGTTAACTTGTTTGTCTGAAAAAAATATAAATATTCCAAATAGAGCAGAGCTATAATTAGGATGGTATGACTGGGGCATTGTTGCAGTACACTGATTTTTTGTATTGGTTCTGGGATTCCATTGATACTAGGGAACTCCTAGTGAGAAAACTCCCTCTATCATTATAGACATTTTCTCTGCAACTTACAGTCTTGAATCAGCATGGTGTAGTAGGTAGGGTTGTGCACTCAGAAAAATCTGGGTTGAAATTCAGTTGTAAACACTTACTAGCTTTTTTGAAGTCACCCAACTTCTCTGGTCCATGATTTCCACATCTGTAAAATGAGAGGGTTAGACTTAACGGTCCCCAAAGTCTCCTCCAGGTCAAAATCTATGAAAATTGCTTGAGATCACTTGCACAGGGTCACATAAACAGTAGGTATCTGAGATGACAGTAGAATCCAGGTGTTCCTGACTCCAGGATCAGTTTTTTGAGCTGCTTCTCAGTAGTGGTTAAAATAATGTAGATCAACTCCTCCTCCTCCTCGGATGCTCCTCCTAGAATGCCTTTTTTCCCATCATATTGCTTGTGTTGGATTTTCTTTCCTCCACAATTGATTTGAAAGTACACTTCTTGCTTCTTGCTTCTTGGATCAAGCATTAAAATCTCTAGTAATGACTCTAGGACAGAGTCCTGCCAAACAAACAAACAACCTCCTACCCCTATGCCCCTACCATAGCCTCTCTCCCTCAGAACCTCCTTCCCCTTATTATTTTATTCACTTTTGATTCTTTTCCTTGTCTCTGATATTCCTTCTAGTTATAAAAAAATTATATACAAATATAATCTAGTGAAAGTTATGGTCCTTCCTCAACCTCAGTTCTGCTTTCACTATAAGCCACTAACCATCCTCCATTCATCTGTTCAATCTTTGAATATTCAACAGAAGTTAAAATTAGTGCTTTGGTATAGGTAAATTGCTTTCAATTACATTTGTTTAACCTAATAGTATGTTAACTGTTATCAGCTTTTATCATTGCTCAGTAGAGTGATGCCTATTTATTCCATAAATATTTCTGTAACTTTCTGACCTGCTTATCACATATTCTGAAAATGTAGATCAGCCTTCTTCCTCCTTTTGTGAGAAAGACCTATCCTTTCAACTGCTGCTTTAGAATAGTGATAGGCACATTTAATTAATATTATGAGTTTTGTTATTTTTTAAATCAGAACTTTGCCCAAAAGGCTTAAAAACTGTGCATAACTTTTGATCTAGCAATACCACTACTTATTCTGTATCCCAAAGTGATCACAAAAAAAGAAAAATGGATCCATATTTTTATCAGCTCTTTTTGTGGTGGCAAGGAATTGGAAATTGAGGGCATGCCCATCAGCTGGGGAATGGCTGAACAAGCTGTGGTATATGAATGTAATGGAATACTATTGTAGTTTTAAAAATGCTTATCAGATGAATTTCAGAAAAATCTGGAAAGACTTATGTGAAAGGATGCTGAGTGAAGTAAGCATTGTGCACAGTAACAGCAACATTGTTGATTAATTATGATAGATTTAGCTCTATCATTCAATGATCCAAGACAATTCCAAAAAATTCATGATGGAAAATTCCAACCTCACAAGAAAAAGAACTATGAAATCTGAATGCAGATAAAAGCTTATTTTTTACCTTTTTGTTTTTTTTTCTTCCTTGTGGTTTTTCCCTTTTGTTCTGATTATTCTTTCAGAATATTACTAATGTGGAAACATAATTATACATGTATAATAATCAGATTGCTTGCTTTCTTGAGAAGGGGGAGAAAAGGAAAAAAGAATGGAGAAAATGTTGAAATTCAAAATCCTATAATATTTAATTTTGAGAACTATCTTTATGTATAATTGGAAAAAAACACTAAGTGGAGGGAAGATATTTTCTAAATATACTGGTGTTCACTTTATGGTTCAGAAATAGTGTTATTACATAGATATTAATTACTTTAAACATGTTTTTCCTATTTACCTTTTACTTCAGAATGTTAATATCTTTTAGTCTATCAGTTATAGCCTTATTTTTCATACATTTATATTCCCTATCTTGCTTGGAGAACAAAGTATTTTTAAGAATTGGTTCAATTGTGCATACCTTTTGACCTAGCAGTATCTGTACTAAGTCTGTATCCTAAAGAAATCATAAAAAAGGGAAAAGGACCCACATGTGCAAAAATGTTTGTAGCAGCCCTGTTTGTAATGGCAAAAAACCTGAAATTGGTGAATGCCCAGCAACTGGAGAATAGATGAATAAGTTAAGGTATATGAATGTTATGGAATATTATTGTTCTATAAGAAATAGTGAGCAAAATGAATTCCAAAAGGCCTGGAGAGACTTACATGAATTTATGCTGTAAAGTGAGTAGAATCAAGAGAATTTGTACATAGCAACAACAAGATTATGAGATGATCAACTATAATGGTCTTGATTCTTTTCAACAATGAGGTGATTCAAGCCAATTCCAATGGACTTGTGATGGAGAGAGCCATCTGGATCCAAAGAGAGGACTATGGGGACTAAATGTGGATCACAACATAGAATTTTCACATTTGTTATTGTTGTTGTTTGCTTACTTGGTTTTTTTCTTTCTCATTTTTCCCCTTTTGATCTGCTTTTTTATTTAACATGATAAAAATGTTTAGAAGAATTGCACATGTTGAATCTATATTGGATTGCTTGCTTTCTAGGGGAAGGAGGGAGGAGAAAAATTTGAAACACAAGGTTTTGCAGGGGTAAATGTTGAAAACTATCTTTGCATATTGAAAAATATAAAGATATTATTCTAAAAATAATATTTTGACGTCATTGGGAAAGAACTCCACAAAATAAAGAAACTGTTAAATCTGTTTTTGGTGAAGCCATATAGCTTAATATCATTCATGTATATGAAGTGATTAATTAGATGTTTTGTTTCTATAGTCTCTTTAATTTGGAAACCAGACTTATTAAGGGAATGCATTCTTTATAATGGTTATAGAGCAACAGAGTTGTTGGATTTTTAAAATATTCTATTGTGATG
Source organism: Myrmecobius fasciatus (assembly GCA_023553655.1). Lineage (NCBI taxonomy): Eukaryota > Metazoa > Chordata > Mammalia > Dasyuromorphia > Myrmecobiidae > Myrmecobius > Myrmecobius fasciatus. The sequence continues at coordinate 41,243 of JAJPUD010008823.1, read as the reverse complement.
TAATTATCTGTTATTTGTATTCATGCCAATGAGTTTGAAAGGACTTTTCAAAGTCTCAGTGAAAGTATATCTATGTTGTTTTTTTTAAAGCATTTGAGATGCTGTAGTCATTTTCTTTGGGGTAATATCTGGAGTTTGCAGTAAGTGAAAAATGTTAATGGCCTCAGGTTTTTCAACTTTCCCTCTTCATTTTTAGAGCCTCAATTACAACACTTATTGCTTCTAATATAGGCTTAGAAATGAAGTTATTTATTACAATTACCCTGAACTGGTTGGCAATATATTGTTGTATAACTTGGAGCTGAGGATACTTGGCATAAAGCAATATGGAGCAGCCCTTGTAAGATTTTTTTTCCTCTTAATTTTATTATGATCTAGTGCTGGCTCATAATGAAAATATTCATGTCATCAGTCCATTTCATACATATTCATGTTTTGTCCTCTTTAGTGGTCAGTGCCATCTGCATTGAATCATTTCCAGGATGTGGAGTATTGATGTTTCTGATCTGTTTTTGGATATCTTGCTTTCTTATGAAGTGAAAATTTGAAGGAACATGATTAGCTCTGCTGCCCTCTAAAGCTGGGAATCAAGACAGTTTTCAGTAAAGCCAGACAACAGATTTCTGCCCTCTCATGTATGTATTTGTGCTCTTGGGGAAATCACGTCACCTTGACCAGGGTGTTTATTCAGTTAGAGCTCCCCAAGTGCTATACATGGGAAAGTTCTTATTGTATATCACCCTGATTGCCATTCTCTACTTCCCTCACAGCACAGACTCTCTGTTAGACTCTGAGGATTTATAATGCTCATTCTCATCATTTTAATAATGATCATTATTAAATTGTCATTTTTATTAAAATCTCCAAAGCTCACAATATATTATTAATTTCAATAAAAGTGATAAGAGTAATAATAATGTTATCATTAAACTATCTTTATATATTATTGACATGAAGTTAATAAACTACTTTATATATACAATAATAAATATAAAAATACATTTGTTATAACATACTATGTTATACAATGTAGACTATGTTATTATGAAGGAATATAGTAATACAAGATGTATAGAAGTAAATAATATAGAATAAACATATCATTATTACTTTTTCATTTACATATATGTTACTATAAAAGCAAGTCTACTAAACTTTTGGTTTCTGTCATATTATTAAGAATAAGCATTTTGATTTTTGGTAATAAAAAGACAACTAAATTTGGAGTCAGAAAAATAAATTCAAAGTCCAACTTCACCATACATGTGATCCTGTGTAAGTCACATAACCTTTACAAATTTCAGATTCTTCATCTCTAAAACAAAAGATGACAAAGTTCATACTATTAACTTTGTGGATGAGTATGAGGATAAAATAAGAGATGTTTGAATAGTCCTGAAGCACTATAGGGAATTCTACTTCAACCAAACAAAGAATTGTACTATGGAAGAATGAAAGACCAAGCAATTATTTTCTTTGCCAAACAGGAGTTCTAGCAACATCTGTTCCTAACCCTGTGTCCAGGACCCATTGCTGACAGGTGCAGGGGATTATTTGAAGCAGAGGCTAATCTTCCATATGTGTATGACCCAGAGGCTATGAATTTCTCTTCGTGAAAATTTTTTTGCCGATGGTAAAGATTTAACTAGGTAAGGGCAATCAGTACTTTATACAAGGATGCAAAAATTTAGAGAGCACTTTAATAGTTTAAAAATATTAAGCTTGGGGCAGCTAGGTGGCGCAGTGGATAGAGCACCAGCCCTGAAGTCAGGAGGACCTGAGTTCAAATCTGATCTCAGACACTTAACATTCCATAGCTGTGTGACCCTGGGCAAGTCACTTAACCCCAATTGCCTCAGCAAAAAAGGGAAAAAAATTAAGCTTAGTATATCATCAGCAAGAATAATTAATTACAATTGTAAGCCACCAGATGACCACTTCCTCCCACAGATTTCATAATACAAGTGAACTTTACCCCTGGGGCTCCATCCTGGTACCCACTTTGCTATGCTAGAAGAACTTATTGTACTTATCTTTTCCAGCCTCTTCACTGAATTCGTCTTAAGCTGATTTTATGATGGATTTCCTGCTTATCTCCATATATGTTTTCTAAAACATCCCAGGCACAGTGTGAAGGTTCTCCCAGGCATCAAAAATGCTAGGTTTATTTCTACTTATTTTCAAGGCTAGAGAACCCACATCCTGTTGTTATTCCTCCTTGCTGCTCTTGGCTCCTTTATTTCAATTCCTGGTCTCCTTCTCCTTCTCACATTCTCCCTCATTGGACCCTGAGACTCCAGTTCCCTGCACTTATTCCCTGTGATCTCCTGTTATGATACACTTTCCAGCATAACAGAAGTGTCTTGATCTACTAATGTCCTTTGAGCTTCTCTTGTACCAGTTTGGGTGGCCTTTCCACCACTGGTCTATAGGATATTAAATGTCCCTGAAGATTTTAAGACTTGTCATATCAATTGCAAGAGAACTTTGAATGGAAGGCTTGAAGGTCTCCCCAAGGCATGACCACTCCAAAGGGCAGAACTCCTAACAGATGCCACCAGCCTCTGTTCTCAGCTGGCAGCCACTCAGGGAGAAAGAGACTGGCTCTTATGGCACTTGGAACACATTCCCCATCCTCAGGCCCAATAGTTCCAGCTGTCAGAAAAAAAATTTTGGCCAATTGGAATTCCTGGGCCAGATAAAATATGCTTCTGACTCCAATGCCATCAATTCCCTAATGACAGTGCCAGATTTTCTCTGGCAATTCCTCTTCTAATCAAGGCAATACCTAAATGGGTGACAGCATTAATAAATGTTTGAAAAAGAGAGAAAGCTTCCTAATGGGTGATAATGAAACAGCACTGACCTTCAAATAAGGTTCCTTTAATGGATGGGCTTGTGAAAGGGAAGCCACTCCCATTCTTTTTATTCTCATTCTCATTATTTCGACTCTCCAAAGTGAAGCTTGCCCTCTGACCCTACATTGCTAGTTCCTAGGCCAGTTGTTTTATACCCCTAACCCTGACTAGCCATCCCATGGCTAACTAGAGGAACCCACTTACTAAAAATAACCTGATATTTTCTGATCCCCATGAAACAGGCCAGAAAGTTGGAGAAAGGACAGCACAGGTATACTTTAGTTAAGTAAATCACAATTGGGACATTGTCCTAGTTAAGAGTAGGAAAGGCTTCAAGAATAGGTTTATAGACAAGGAGCAGAAAACTGCTTTCCTCTAAAAATTTGACCAAGTAGGCATCTTTAATTACCAATAAGATGCATACGCCAATACCAAGGCTATTGAAATATAGGCGTTGTTGAACTCAGGATACTAAAGAATTATTAGATTTAGACTTGGCCCTATTGGCAGGTGTCCCTATGCAATTATATATTACTTCTTTAATAATACAAGCAAGCCATGGGAATTCAATCACAGACAGATCCAGATACAGTGAGTTCTATTTTATAATTTTGAATTGTGAATCTGTTATATTCAAGGACACAAGGACTCATGTTTTTTGTTGTATCCTTTAGAAAATTCCATCTTCTTAGAAAATATGAAGACTGAAGAAGTGTGTAGTCAATCTGCCATATCTAGAAATCATGGTAGCAACACCAGCAATAGCACTACTCTACTCAAGTTTTCCTCTTTTCCTGATGAGAAAAGTAGATTCTCTCCACAGAAAGAGACCTATTTTGACAGAAAATTCATTTTAAATTTAAATTTAAAAAGTCCAACTTTTTGTTCCTTTCAGGAAATGGAAAATAAAAGTTTTGTAACACTTATGTTTCTTAGAATGTTTTAAATTGGATGGCAACTTAACAGTCACAGAAATGGGAAATTAGACCAACTCTATCTTATCACTTAGAATTTTTGGTAGCATCATTCCTATCTAACATTACATATATTATTAAATCTAGACTTAAGTGGTCTAGCTCACTCAAGGATTCTGGAAAACCTCATATCCTTAGAAGAAAAGTTCTTAGGGCTGGGAAGCCTGAAAATCTACCACTATTCTTCTATTCTCCAATTTGGGGAAAATCAAACTTTTCCTCATGTCTTAAGTACTAAATCTAGTGGCCTTCCAACTAATTTTCTGAATACCATTTGAATCCATTTGGGATTCTTCCACTGCTCGTTTCATCATGTTAAATCTATCTCATCTCTAGTCTCCCACAAGAAAAAGAATATTGTCATTAAATTATGCACTTGTCCTCTTGCTTTTAAAGTAAGGAAAGAAAACACCATTCTATTGCACCAGTTGTTTTGCCTGGTCTCCAGCTTCCCTAGGGAAGAGAAGAAATGCCATTCTATCACATCTGGTCTCTCTGGTTCCGACCCACTTCTCTGTCCTTTATTGATTAAACCCTTATTTCTATTCTGCCTTAACTAAAGTGCTGAATCAAGATATGGAACTCTTCTGAGATATGAGGTATTTGCTTATGTAAGCCTGATAAGAATCATGAAATTATTGTTATAATAACCCCAGAGGTCATTTGATCAAGTAAGTAACCCATTTATAATATCCCACCTTCTGCAAGAAGTATTTTACTTTCCTTTTTATTCCCAGAATTTAGCAGAATGTCTGGCATTTAGTAAATGCTTACTGGCACCTGGCTAAATGCATCTTTCTTCAGATAAAAGATGGATGCTCCCTTGTTAAATGTGTTATACAAGGGATTCCTTTCAGCTTTGGAATGGCCTGGTTGGTTATTCAAAGGTACTTTAGTACAAAGGCACTAAAGTCATGTAATATGGTAAAAATGGTCATCCAAATCTTTGCTTGAAGGATACCATTTTTTCTCATACTTTCTGAAATAGCATCCATTAGTACAATGAGATTTCAGCCCTTCTACCCCCATAAACTTCCATGTTTGAAAAAGAATGAAAAGCAACACTTTTTGGTTGCTAAGGAGCTTTAAAGTTAGATTAACTTAGTCAAAGTATAAAGGTATATTTTCTCTTCTCTTCCAAGCTACCAATCAAGATTCCAAGATGTTAATTTTGGGGGATATTAACTGGATGGACCAATTGGACTGATCAGAGACAGTATTACTGGCTTCTGGTCACTTGTTAGTTCAAGACTTCCATCTCCCCTTGGCTTAGGTTAAAGGTGCCTCCTTCCTTACTCTAATAAAAATGCTTCTAGTGCCATGGAAATGTAAAACTAAGATCATGTGGATGAGAGAAAGTGTTTTTTTTAAAAAAAATAAAGTATTATAACAACACCCTCAAAGGCCATCATCATATGAGTATAACTTTAAAATTGCCCAAAGACCTGTTGCACTACTACTTAAATATGTCAAATACAAACTTGTTATACTGTTCTACTGTTGGTATATGTTAAGGGATTCTTTATATAGCCACTGCTTATATAATGGGCACTTAATCAGTGAGAAGTTGTGTCCTACCAATCTCCATACTCCTGGTTATTCTTTCTGGTATCTTGTTTCTCTCTCTACAAATGGTTATAAATGATACCTCTTCCACCTAGTTCACAAGGCTATTAGAAGAAACATAAATAAAGTTTAAATTATTATAACCTTTGATTTTTTTACATATATAAATTAGATTAACATGGTATAAACTTATTTAAGGACTAAGGCTATCTTATAATGCCAGCTAATATAAACAGTAGCCAGAATAATGATGGTGATTTTTTTTCTTTTTCTACTTGCCATATATCATCTGTACCTTTGAATTTTCCTTTATAGTATACTTGTGTAATTAGAAATAGTAACAGTAGCAAAGAGAACAAGGGGTGGGGGAGAATCAGGGTAGTATGTAACCCCTCAGCCCAATAATATTTTATCCTAAGGATTACTAGAAGCTTAAGTACAAAATCATTTGAAATAAGGAACACAAATGTTCACGATCGTTATTATGGATAACCCTTTGCTCCCACCATGTACTGATTAGTATAGAAAATAAATAAGTGATTCAATCCTGGTCAAAGAAACTAATTTAGTATAAGATGGTAAAAAAAATGCAAAGACACTCTAACTTCTCTTCAATAGCATTTTATTTAAATGTTAACAATCAAAGCAATTTTAATAATACAAAACGTTTAAAACCCCAAAAGACTGCCAAGTGGGAAGTTTTTTCTGCCCTTTCAGGCAAAGTAAGAGGAATGGCAGGAGACCTTAGGATTAAACTGTGTGTAAGTCATAACATAGCATGGGATTCACTAGGAACACAGAGGGTATAATCTCTAGGGACTGAACTGTAATTTTAGAAGGATTCCAAAGAGTTGCTATGGCTGAGAGTACAAGGAAAACCTATAAATCTGTCAATTGCAAAAGAATACACTAAACCAAGGTTAAAAACAAATGGACAAAAAAAAAAAACCCAGCCACTTTATTTCTGTCATATACTGCCTCAAAGGGGCTGCAAATTTGTGTCCTTTAAAGAAATCTATACTTTAAAGATCTCCTGTCACACTCATCAAACTCAATACCTTGAAAAGAGATTGTGATATCACTAGATGCACTAGGTGGGTGAAGAATGATTACTGTAAGGAAGAAATATACCAACTTTGATATTCAGGAATGATGGAAGGGAACATAGAATAAAACTAAATGACAGAGAAATAAGGTTTAGGTAGCATACTCAATTTGTAAAAGACAAAAGACACCTGAATATAGCAGAGGATATTTAACGATGATGGTTTCTAGGCAAGTCTTCAAGTAGAAAAAAATAGTTAAGAAGATGGACCTACCCATGAGAAGCATTCTTTTTTCAGCCATTATACTACCAATGATTTGGGTTTGCCACATAATGAATATCAGCTGCCAAGGAGGGCTATAGATTATATTATGTGTGTGCCCCAAATAAGGCATTACTCATGGGGTAGTCTCTTGAAAAGCAAGAAGAAATTGAGAAGGGTTTACTGTTCAAGGACCTGACAGAGTAACTGACAGCTATCTAACTAAAAAAGATAAAGCTCTTTAAAGACACAACCAAGCAAAACAACATAACACAATTTAGACTAAAGAGAATTCTCTGTCTGGGGATCAAAGTCTGGAATTCTGTGTGTCCATCAGAAAATAAACACATGACTCCAAGATTTCATGAAGGTGAACTGCTTCTTTATGCAGTTTTGCCAGAACCGTATTGCCTGTAGTGGAAAAGACTCTTGGAATCTACAGCGCGAGATTTTTTAACAGCTTCAGCAAAAAGCTTGGTCACCTGGAAATAGAGGCACAAGCAGGCACTTTAGTTATCCCAATGACATGAGAGTTGTTGTTTAATAAAGTCAGACTAAAGCTGTCAGTGTTGCTATCCCAGTTTTTAAAAGACCATGGAATAAAAGGTACTCAGATTTTAATTTAATTTAAGATTTTCTCTGACATCCTGGAGTTCACCAGGAATGTCTATTTCTTTTTCCCCTTCTCATCCATCATTAGTATTCAAACTGGGTCAGAAAAAATACAATATGATGAGTAAATAATTTATTGAATCTTGAAAAAAATTCCCTCTCTGTGATAAATTAGGAAGACGGTATACATCCAAGTGAAACTGGACATACCCAAAAAAGTCATTTGAACCTTGTAACTGAACTGTGGATTTGGTTCCAGCTATGACTAATGTAACTTTTTAAATAGTATCTAAAGTTTGTCTCTATTTCAATACATACCATTCTTAGGTATTTTATGAGTTACTTAAAGTTTATTAGGCATGCAGGCATAAGAAAAGGGACTGGAACTGTTGTTTCATGGTTTCAGGGAACTCCCAGATGAGGAAATTCCCTTTACCAATTCAGATTAGTATCTACTCTGCAACTTATAGTCTTTGAGAGTTAAGTGTACTACTAAGAGACTAAATTAATTGTCCTGGACCACAGGGTTATTTTTATATGATCAGAGGCAGGGACAAAATTCTGGCTTTGAAGTTTTCTTTAATTGATTATCAATCTCTCAGGTTTGGCCAGAAACCTTCATTGTTGGCACAATCACTTCAAAGCCATATTTTGAAATGTCCTCACTGACCTGAATACTAAGAAGATAGGATATATATATATATATGATTATCTGAAAATTATTGAATATACATGTATATTCAATAATTTTCAGATAATCATCATAATAAAATGAGTATTTGGTCAAAAACAATTAGTATTGTATAGTAGTATATTTACCCCAATGAGAAAACATACCTGGAAATTAGTTAGGAGAGCAATTCCACTGTCAATAGCTGTCCTGCGGATTACATAATTATCATGGACAAACTTGGTATTATTGTTGGGGAGGTTAATGACCAAATCGATGTTTCCCTCTTTTATCAATCTAGAGAAGGAGAAAGAAGGCAAGAGAAATAAGAATCACAGAATATTAGCACAGAAATGTTAACATCTTAGGGCTAGATCACCTCAAGGGATACTCATACTCATGGGATCATTAGGATTGGAAGGGCACTTAGCTGGTGTCTAATCTGACACCCTTTATTTGACAGATGAGAAAACAAACCCTCAAAAAGGTAAAATGATTTTCCCAGAGTTACATTCCACTGAAGATACATGGAACCATGTTTGCTTTGCCTCTAGTAATACATTTCCATGACTAGTTGATTAACCTTTTAGATAATTTCAAGGAACCTACTTCCATTAAGCTTCCTATATCCTTAACTAAAAATTGGAATTATTTTTTTTTGAGAATAGTAATGATACTTTTATCCTTATGCTCCCCCCCAAAAAAAAAGACACTCAAATGAAAGAATGATAGGAATTGCTATCTGTTTAATATGCTAATATTCAACAATAAGGTGGATAAGCGATTTAATGGACAATCCATTCTTTCCCAAGGACATTATTCCTCTCTGATAAAAAAAAAAAAAAAAACCCTACTCCTTTTTTTGGCATTAACTTTGCTTCATTGTCTGCTAGTCCAGGGGCTCTTAGCAGATGGCATTAAGAAGCAAGTAACCTGATTTTGAATTAAATCTCAATTTGTCTGCTCCCTTGATGCCACAGACTGAGATATTTAAATGTCAAATCATATGAAGTTGTGCTAATTATTGTTTGATAAAGTCCTTGCCAAGTGGTGCATAATATCCAGAGAAGGAAACTAAGGTGCAGATACAAAGCCATCCTTCTCTGCCTTTCTTTAACAATGATTTACAGGTTAACTTTTCCAGGGTCCAAACTCAGAGCATATCACTCTGTATACAATATGACAACTCTTCAATAGGCAATAATAAAATTGTCTGCCTGAATGTATATTCTTAACTCGGTGTGCTCTATCTTTGCCACATAATTCCATTAACATGAATGGAAATGGTACCTCTGAAGGCATGTACACCGAGCTGGAATTTTGCCTTCCCCTAGGGAATACCCATCCCTATAATCAAATGGCAAATAACATTATCACAACACCTGTAACAATTACTAATACAAAACAGGAGTTTCATTGATCATAGGTCCATGTCACTTTAATGTGTTGCTCCCAGGATCAATAAATGTGGAGAGGCTGTAATATGCATTACATATTGATGTAATCATAAATCCAGTGATTTTATATATATATATATATATACATATTTATATCATTTGAATGTTTGCTAGCACTTTACAGATATTAACTCATTTTCATTTTACCAAAACTCTATGAGGAAAATATTAAACATGCTGTCATTTAAGTATGAGGATATTGAAGTGTCAGAGGCAGAATTCCAACCCATCTCTTCTCATTCCTGCTCTAAGTTGCCACCATAGGGCCCTACATTACTATATACACAACAAATATGATTTGATTCACACTATGGATCAAGTCCATAGTGGAGAAGGATGATTTGTAAATAAAACTTTATTTTACCATAAAATATAGTTTTAAAAATAATTAGTATTTTTTTTTATTTTAAAAGGATCCCTTTGCAATCATAAAGAATAAGCTTGAAATCTTTATAATGAATCTCAAATACTAATTCCTAAGCTTGCCATTTTCTTGTTTAGGTCTCTAAGAAAACCTTTCCCAACATCTCAGATATGATCCAATTCTTACTTTCGGATAGAAGAGAGACTAGGGTTCTGTCCCTCTTGAGATGGCCATGCAACAGGGGTAGCTGGTAAATTGTTTACATTGAGCCAGTCTGAAGTTGCTTCTGTGGCATAAAGCTGCATTTGAAAATAAAGGAAACATCTTAGAATAGTTATTACAAGAAATCAATGAACAGATTAAGGAACCCAGATATCAATGTACTTTGGTAAAATACTTGTGATTTAATTATTAACAGGGGAAATCCTATGTAATTATTGAAAACTGGAGACATGTGGTGACACACTAGATGTACCCCTAATGATTATAGTTCTTTCCTGACAAACTCAGTCCTACTCTGATTTATGTATGTAGAAATTATATTTCTCTATATCAAATCACTGTTTAAATATATAGAGAGCTGACTAATAAAAATAAGGAAAAATATTTGGCATTTGTATATAAGTTGCAGAAAATACTTTCTATAAGTTATCTCATTTGAATCTTAAAATATTTCTGAAAGTAATACTACTAGACCCATTTTCAAAGATGTAAAAACTGAGGTCAAAGAGATTGCATGCATTGCAATTAGTAAGTGCTTGGGGTGGGTAGAAAAGTCAGGTATTTTCTGATTTCAGTTCCAAAACTCTTTAAATGAAAATTATAGTAAGCAGTTTTATAAAGTAATTGATCCTTTAATGAAGAAAAAAACACTCCTTTCTGTGTCTATTTAGCAAGTTGGACTTTTATAATTTGGTTTTCTTTAATGTAAGCCAGATGTACCAAATTCTCCAAGGGCTATGGGACGTACATTAAGTAGGATAGAAATACCCTCTAAGTTCCTCGTATATTCTTTTGGCTATATAATAATTTCCATAAATTAATTGATCTCTTGGAAACTAAAACTATTCCTCTGTGTCAATATTTTCAAGGAACAAAATAACTGTCAGCATGTTCTAAGACTATAAACAGGCTGTTTTTAGTGTAGCTCAGGTCAGCTCATTATCATGAGAGTTTGTTACAATAATCTCCATGGACCATCCTAATTATTTTGTTGTAGTGAGATTTTGTTATAATGAATACACATATTTTAAAAAATCACATTCTCCATCTATGGAGCAGAAAATGAAAGAAACTGTGTGTATCTCTCTATGGTGAAGTAACAAAAGTGAAATAAGCATTTCCAGCAAGGTAAGGGAAGGTGGCTTGGGTCTTTTAGACTTTTAGTGCTTTATTCTAGGCCCGGGTGATTTCAGTGTTAGAGGAAGGTAAAGACTGAGGATAAATGGAACAGTTACTGCTGTTACAGCACAGTCAGAATAATAAATAAAAGCAATAAACAGCTCAGATTCAAACTCTACTCTGTTCTCCAGTCCCTTTCTCCCCACTTGCTGATATCACATAATCAAAACTTTTCATAATAGAACATGTTTTCTGGATAGGGACCAGAGAAAACTTATATTATTTGCTATTGAGAATTCATTATAATCATAATAACAAAGCACACTTGTTATGGGCCAGCCATGGAAATGCATTTGTTTCAAAGAACCTCTTTTTGTGATGGCATCCACTCTAATAAGATTTTGCTTGTGCCTACAACATCTAGCAACCATTATTCCCTAAGTAACCAAAAAAAAAAAAAACAGAAGGGAAAAATATGGAAATGCATTGAAACTTTATTACTATACCATGTTCACTTTTTAAAACATACATTTCCAAAATTTTTTTCAGTTTTTACTCTCCCAATTGTTATAATTCTTATTTAGTTAATGAAAACTATTTTTAGAACTGAAAAGCTGTCTCTGCCATTTATTTGAATTTATTCAACTTTGGGGCCTACCAAGGTGGTGATACCAAAGCCTTTCTTCTCTCAGCTTGAAAGGGAATAACTTGGCCCTGCTGCTTTTCCCTGAGGTTCTCATTACAGACAGAAGCCAATGTTCTGGTTCCTAGCCAGATTTTCAGTGTTGAAAGAAAGCAGCTTGGAAAAAAAAATAAATTAAAATAATATACCTTGAAACCTTCATTATGTAGTTGTTCAGCAACACCAAGGAATTGGGGACGGAAGGAATGCTGAAAAGAGATTTTTAAAATAAGTGATCTATAGCATATCTAAATTCACTATTTCATTATCAATATGAAGTTTCCCTATAATATCATAAAAGGATGACTTTGGAGTAATAAATTCAGAAGTTTAAATCATGGCCTTCACACATCATGGTTATGTGACATAGGGAACATTTTGTACCTTTCAGTACTCTAAGCAATTCTCTATGACCAAAAGTTGAAAAGCAAGTATCGATCTATATTGGTAGAGGGAGTTACTTTCCTTACCCAAAAGTTCCCTAAGCCAATGAAATCATGATTCCAAACCCTATCTTTGTATCTATTATGAAAATCAATGACATACTCTATGACCAAAAGTTGAAGGACAATATCAACCTATACTGGTAGAGGAAGTTACTTTCCTTACCCAAGAGTTCCCTAAGACAACAAAACAATAATTCCAAACTCTTTTATCTATTATGAAAATGTCATACATTCATTCATCATAATTTTTTTTATTCTTTTCATTCAATTATTCAACAAACACTGTGCATACACATTAAAAAGACTAAAAACAAAACAGTCCCAAATCCTCAACAAATTTACCTTCTATTTAAGGAAATCAATCCTACTGCCTATGTTTAAACTTTAAGTATATGAAATGTAAATAGCACATCATTTTGGAGAGGGAAAGTGAGGATTAGCTTTAGCACCTAAAAGCATTGGAAAAGGCCTCATATAGGAAGCAGTACTTAAGATGAATCTTCAAAGGTTTTCAGAATGTCAAGAAACAGAAATGAGGAGATAGTGCAATCCAATCTTGGAGAACAGCTTGCACAAAGACATGAAAGCAAGAAATGGAATACCAGGACCAGAAATTCACAGATAGGCCAGTTTAAATGAAATGCAAAATGTATGAAAAGGAGTAAGGTATACTAAGCCTATAAAAGATAGACTGGTACCAGGTGATAAATGGTTTTAAAGGCCAAATAAAGCAGTTGGTATTTTATCCTATGGGGAATAGGGAATGTTCTGTAGCTTGCTGAGTAACAGAGACAAGATAGGGTATATGCTTTAGAAATATCAGTATGGTAGCTGACTGGATTGGAACAGGGATGAACTTGAAAAAGGGAAAACCATTAGTGTTACTGTAATAATCCATGAAGATGACACAACTGAGACTGCATCATATGATTTGGATTGTTTTCCAGAAATTGGAAGGATTCATTGGTATTATATCTCAGCTAATAGGTATGGCATTCACTGGACAAGGTTGTTTTCCAAAAGTTGGGAGGATTCATTGGTATTGTCTAAGCTAATAGGTAGTATGACCAAAGAATATATTCACTGCACAAGCAGTGTAGATAGTGCTAAAGAAAAATTAGAAAGGAAATAAAGGAATCAAAACTATGACCTTGCCTCCTTAACAAGGTGCTCTGATCAAATGAACAAACCAAAATAAAATATGTCCCCATAAGGATAGATATTTGTTCATAGCCCATTTAAAACCATGGAAAACAATATTTGTTTCGACCTTCTGCCCACCTGTATGAACACCCTTCCTTCATGCCTATTTCTGGCATGTTTCATATTACCTGCTCTCACTCTGAAACTGGGAATATTTCTGCTTTCTGGGTCCTAGCCATCCCTGGCCTGGACCATTCTACCTCTAATTATATTCTCATTATGACAGATAAGCTATTATATACCAGGTTGAAAAGCTAGAAACCAATTATAACAATGATTTAAGCAAAATATTCCACTATTTTACTAGTTTTTATTAATTTTACATTAAAAATTACCTCTCCTGATATTTATTTGTAAAACCTTTTGAGGACAATAAAGCTTGGAGGAAAAAGTCCCATTACACTCCCCTCTTCAAATCTAGCTGCTTACAAGCTTTGGGGCTCTTTCAATTCTTATGTGATTTTATGTGATGAAAGATTTGACAAATTGGGTTTGGAAGGAAAGGTTAAAAGAAGGAAAGGTCCAGAAAATAAATTAATACTATTGAGAACAGTGATTAGATTGCTTTCTGTTTCCACTGAGGATACAGCAGAATAGAATGGGATTAAACTAAAACAGGAGGGATTTAGGTTAGATGTAAGAAAAATTTCCTAAGAGAAAAAGTTCTAAGAGATACTGGAACAATTTAATGACGGAGACAGTAGACTATTATTCTCTAGAGAGAACTGGGCAAAGAATTGTCTGCTTGGTAGTATAGGATAGGAGAAACAACATTAAATTCTGAAGATGTGCGGGTCTAATCCTGGTTTTCCTGTTATGTAGGTTTGTGATCTTAAGCAAGTAACTTGGTCTTGGTCCTCTCATCTATAAAATGAGGGCGATGGTCTCTAAAGTATTTTCCAACTCTAAAACTCTAGGTCAGATAAAACTAGAATCTGCAGACCCCAAAGGAGACTGGGAACTTGGAATTTTTAATATTTTGATAACTATATATCAATATCATTGGTTTCCTTTGCCATACCCTGTTTTTTATAAGTTTAAAAATATTATTCTGAGAAGCAATACATATAGGGCTGCCAAACATGTCCATGGCCCAAATGTATTTGATTACTCCTGATCTTATCTTGAGTATTGAGATAATACAAGTATAAATAAAACACTGCCCAAGAACTTAGAAATATTGTTGAAGTTCTCCTGAAATTTGATATTACTGGGTGTTATCTCTAGTAAACGAGCACTATACTGCTCACTCTATCTTCCATATCACCCAGAAGACTAATGAGTATGGAACAGGCACTTAAGTATTTGTTGATTTTGAGTTTAATTAAATACTAAAATTGCATGTCTTGGGAGTACTTCTGCTAAAAAGACCCTGGCAGTTGATCATTTTTTTTTTTGGTAACTTCCCGGTGACAAGGGTGTCAACTACATTTATAATCAAGTCAGCCACCATCTCATGGTTACATAAATCAAAGGAAGAAGTGGGTTACCTACAATTCAGCCATTTTTTACTCTCAGATGATACTGTGCCCTTGGCAAAGGTCATCATGAAAAACTTCTAGAAGTAATGTTAGAATGGGGACTTTCTTTCTCCTTCTTTATTTTGTAGTAACACAATGCATCTTCTAAGACTTCCAGACAACAGCCAGAACCTCATTATGAAGCTATTTCACATCTGGACCCCAAGTGGAAAAGATAAATATCCAACATGACAGTATCGGCAGGTTCCCAGTCTGAGAATCACTCTGCCTTCTGGTCAGGGGTGTTGGCTTTCACAACTGTATTACAAACTTCTATCAAACATGTATTGAACACTTGTGACACATAAAACAGCCTTTTCACAAAAAGAAATTACAGCTGTCAGCTTGCATCTGAGTAGCCCTAGATTTAAAAGCTGATTGAAAGTACCTGTGTAAAGAACCATTAGTTACTAAAGGTGAAAAGTACAATCTGATTTATTCACTGGGAAGTTTGCTTTTTCAACACAAAGGGAAGGGGTTATTTTCATTTCTTCAAATTAGATTGTTCACATTAATGTAATTATTGGCTACATTTTAAAAAGCCAAGAGACCTTGCCCCAATAGTTGTGCAACAATCATATAGGGGATTTCTGGACTGCCAACTCCATGCTTGCCCTAATAATTTTGTATAGTGAACAAAAAGCTATTCACAATTCACAATCACTTGGATCTGGGATTTTCAGATAAAATGCTTGCTTTGTGTTTCTGAGAAGAGAAATGCAACAGCACTGATGTTGGAATGATGCTCACAGACATCATGGAATAACCCAATGATAGGGGTCCATCTACACTAGAGTAAATTATTTATTGTTAAATGGCACTGCAGAAAAGTTTTAAACAGGAACAATTTTCCTACTTATAGCAATTTTCCCACTTAAGGCATCATTTGGACTATAAGATACTATACTAAGGGAGACAATAATATTGAAGGAAACAAAAATAATTTAGTTGCCACATAAACTTGCAAAATACCCTATGTTTAAAACGACTTTTACCATAGTGGATAATAATTTATATTATCTCTCTAAAGTTGCTGGATGGCACAATGGATAAAACACTTGATAAGGAGTCAGGATTACATAAATGCAGGAGTGTGCTAATGAATGTTTAACAACAATTTCTACAAAAATAAATAAGTACAATACATTCTTTAATTTAATCTGCATTGTTGAAATTTTTTCTCTATCCCTTTCTTAAACTTAGAGTTAGAAAGATTTGAGTTCAAATCTAACTTCAGATACTTAATAGCTGTGTATCTCTGCAGCAAGTCACTTAACTCATCTCCTCAACTCTAAAGTGGAGATAACAGCGCCAACCTACCTTGTGAAGATAAAAAAATGGGACAATAAAAATATGACATACTTAGCAGTCTCTAGCACATACGTTTTTTAAAAGTTATTATCATTAAATTTAAACAATAAACAAAAACATATATAGAGCTGATTTGTTGCAGCTGCTGGTTTCTAAGGTATAAATACATGCCCCTAAAATTTAACACTTAGCTCCTTCAAGGCAGCGATTGAAGTCAGCTCCAGCACAATAATGCTCAGACACTAACAGTGTGGTCCCTGGTGAGTTGTTTCACTCTCATGTGCCTCAGTGTCTCATCTATAAAATGTGGATAATAATAGCATCTATCTCATAGTATTATAAGGGGAATCAAATATGTGTGTATGTGTAAATGTATATGTATGCATGTAAACACATAAAGATAAACATATATGTATAATATGTACACACACATATACATGTGTATAATTATATAGATATAAGATTAGGAGGTTAAGTGGGAGTGTCAAGTCAATGTAAAAGTCTATGCCTTCAAGGAAGTTGTAATACTCCTCATGCAACTGCAGTGACACAAGTAAAATAGTATATAGAGCATCAATATTCATTGATGTCTGTGTAGTGCATAGCATCATCCTGACACCTGCTACATTTCTCAGAACCACAAATCTTATACTTTACAGACTTCAAAACAATATAGAAATACAAGCAATTACATGCTGCTCCAACATTTAAAAAGCCCTTCCCCTTTCCCCCAACAATCATGTACGATAGATGACTTGCTCAGGGTCACATGGCTAGAAAAATCAAAATCCCTTCCTCTGACTTTGACTAGTGCTTTTTGTACTACACTGTGCTGTCAGCTCACACTGTCCTATAATTTTAGATGTGGAATAAATTTTTCAAATGATTTAGTCTAACCTCTTCATCTTATCTATGAAGAAACTGAGAACTTGAAAAGTGAAGTATTTTGTTCCAAGGTCACAGATCTAATAAGCGAAAGAGTCAAGATTCAGAATCCTGCTTGCTGACTCTAAAATTCGGTGCTCTCCAAATGATACAGTATTGAAAAAAGCTTCCTACTAAATAAAATGAAAACTGCAGTTAAATTAGTAAGAATTCTGATGTTTTTGGCCTAAACTTTGCTGAGTTTATTTAAGAATCAGAAGCTTAAATATTTCTTTCTTTTGTTCATTTAATCTTAAGATCCTTTTGGTAGTCCAGAGATTTCATCTATAAGATTTCTTCTTGTGGCAAAAGTTATAGGAGTGAGGACTGCACCATAACTATTCTTCATTGAAACAAATCCTAAAATAACTAGTCAATAGCAAAAGGGCAGTTGATAGTTATGTGGCCACATATTTGTTGTGACTATAAATAAAAATACTCAACACAGTAATATAATAGCTAACATTATATAGTACTTGAAGGTATCCTATATTATAGTTAACTCTCCCTTCCTCTTTTCACTAATTCTCTTTTTCCCTCCTCCCCAATCCAATCAATTAATCACGAAGCATTTAAGTGCTTTTAAGGACTCTGTTCCAGGTTCTGCTAGGCACTGGTGATTCAAAGCTAAAAATAAATGTCTATGTCTCCGATGAAATTATAATAGTACAGAGCCCAAAACAACTACACTTATTTTTGGAAGGAAAAAGGAAAGGAAGGAAGGAAGGAAAGGAAGAAGGAACGGAGGAAGGGATAGAGGAAGGGAAGGAAGAAGGAGAAGAGGAAGGAAAGAAGGAAAGCGGGAGTGAGAAGAAGAGAAAAAAAGGTGGGAAGAAGGGAGGAAGAAAAAGATGAAGAGGTATAAAAGTATATTCTTTCTTGTTCTTGATTATAGCTTAACCTTTAAATAGTTATCCTTAAAAGTTACATCTCTAATCTTATATTCTTTTAAATTCATTCTTCATATGTTCATATGACTTCACATGAAGTCAAATAAGTTATATTTAACTAAATGATAAAATTTTAAAGCAATCTGAAATATAGAATGTCAATGATTTGACCTATAATTACTAAAACCTTAGGGGGAAAAGATATGATTGGTAGCTGATGATGTTATCACTGAGGCAGATACCTAGTGATTTTATAGCTTATGGCTTTCTAGTTAGTAAGGTCTATTGAACCCATCAGTTTAAATTCAAGACTAAGAATTGATCTAAATCACTGGAGATGAAAGATTAGTACACAATGTCAAAGAGAGTTCATTCAATTGCTACTGGTGAAGAACTAGCATTCTCTGCCTGTATATCAGTTTGGAGGAAAGGCTCTTATATTTCTCTAATACTTTATAGTTGTGTATATCAATTCTGATATGAAACACAGACTTCAACCTTTCAATATTTCTTTATGTATTTTTTCAAATGCTGTGAAATAAAGATAAAACCCCTGCTAGCAGTGTATACTGAGGCATAAGGAGGTTTCTTGCAATAACTTGTTTCTGCTGGCACATTGATTTATTAATAAAATGTACTGGAAAGTAGACCTTTCTTGGGAAGACCTATTTGAGCTATTTAAAGTTTAACAAAACACAATCTCTTTTTTTGCTTTCTACAAAGAAAAATTCTGCTCATTCAAATGGGAACTAGTATTTGAGTCACAAAAATACTTAGTATGGCTGAGATTAAATATTGCCTTCCATTTCTCGGAAGCACTAGAACCAATTGGGGAACAATTTATACATTTCAACCTTTTTAAACTGATGCTTTAGAATGCTAGCACTAAGATTGTTAGTTGTGAAGAACTGCTCTGGGGGCTTCGTCTTCTTTGAAGACTCAAAGGCCTAACATTAAACTTTAAACCTTAACTGGATGTTGAGAAAATTTTCTCATATTTGAGATTGAATAATATTTAAAATCTATCTGTGATGTGAAGTGTCTAGCACAAAGTTTAAATTGTCTCTGAACTTCCATTAAAACTGGCAATTACAAGTAACTTTATTCTCTACTTTGGCTGCTCAGTCTCACTTTTTGGTACCTTTAAGACTAAAATACTGGACAACGATTTGGAAAAGATTGGATTTCAACAAATGCTTCACAATTTTGCAAATAATAAGCCCCAAATGAATATACAATGTAGATATTAAAATTATATAACAAATTAAGATAAATATGGAAAAATATGCATTGGATCTAAGTACAGAAGGAAAGTTCACCTAAAATGAAAATTATTTTGTCCAGATAAATCCAACACTAAGATTAAAAGGGAAATAATTAACTGGAAGAAAAATCTTTGAAGCAAACTGATAAAGCTTTTCCAAGATAGACAAGTAACTAATTCAAATGTATGAGAATAAAAGCTATTCCCCAATTGATAAAGGGCCCAAAAATAGGCAGTTCTCAAGGGAAGAGACTAAGCAAATGAAAATTAAAGTGATTCTCAGATGCTACCTCACTCAAAGGTGGCCAAAGAGAAATCATAAGTGTTGGAGGAGCTATGGGAGAACTGGTCTTCTAGTACACTGTTTATGGTACTGTGAATAGGTGCATCCATTCTAAACTAACAATTTGGAATTATTCAGAAAGTTACTAAACAGTGTATGCTCTTTGGCCTAGCTATACCATAGTGGTATATGCCCTAAAGACAACAAAGAAATGGGAAAAATATAGGTACAAAAGTATTTATAATTTTTCGTATAGTGGAATAAAACATCAATAATAATTGGAAATTAAAGGGATAAAGCTGGACTAAATTAATTGTGATATGTTAATATGATGAAATACTACTGTACTGAAAGAAATGAAGAAATAAATGGGGTCACTGAAACATGAAAAAACTTACATGAATTGATACAGAGTGAAGTAAATGGTATTAATGATTTATATTATAACATCAATATTAAAAAATTAACAAACTGATGAAGAATGAAATGTGTAGAACCAAAACAATTTACATAACAATAGTTATTTGTAAAGACAAACAACTTTAAAAGCTGTAAAAATTATGATCATTGAAATGACTTTCCATGAATACAGAGAACTTATGTTGAAACAGATTACTTACTGACTGACAGATGATGGATTTAGGGTGCAGAACAAGACATGCATGTTTTTATATACAGCCAATGAAGGAATTTGTTTTGCTTGACTAAACATATCTGTTACAAGGAATTTGTTTTTTTTATTCTCTTTTGTCAATGGAGTGGGGAGGTGTAGGGAAAAATTGATTTATATTAAATTTTAAAATCTTTAAAAATAGAGGGGTGGAGGCCACAGGTATATATTGATACACGTTCTTTCAAATAAGGGTATTATTATAGCCTTTGTATTTTTTTGCATTTGTAGTTAGTACAATATGACTTTCATGGGGTGCTATAATCTGGAAATGGTTATAATATAAAAAAGTCAATAAAACATTTTTAGGAAGAACTATTCTAAGATATTTTTTCTGAAATTTTTCCAAAAGACTTCATTGTTCTAGTCAGCCCTCTAAATCTAGTTTGCTTATATGAAGATACCCCAAAGAGACAATGTCTGTAATGATCACCTATTAGCTGGAGAATATCTTGCACTGTTTTAATTATGGTTTTATTGATTTTTATGTAACAATGCTGGGCATCATCTTATTAAAAGCACAGCAATGTTAACATATCAATTGTTTTTATAGGACCCCAGAATTATCCAATCACAAAATAAAGTAATTGAACGGTCGGAAATATATAGCGGCCTTCAAAATTTTTATAAGCAAAACAGACTACTGTACCTCTTAACATAAACAATTATCCTTACATTGGAGAATCTTAACCTCTTACATTCAGACCTTTTGGCAGACAGATGAAGTCTATTAACATCTTTTTTAGAACAATATTTTAAACATAAAATAAAATACATAAGCTTCTAAAGGAAATCAATTATGTTGAAATAAAGACATAATTTTTCTCATCCAAGTTCATGTACCTCCTGAAATCTGCTTACAATTCTCTTGGGAGCCAGTGGACCACAAATTAAGAACCCATATTAGATGTATTGATTGCCTTGCTGAAAGAAATACTTTCAGATTAAAATCACAACCAAGAGAAGGCTTTTTCATTTTATAAGGCTCTCCATTTATATTATTTTTACAGATATCTAATGTACTAGTCTCGGAGGATGTGACTTAATATTCCTGACCAGTTAAATTTTCTAGTAAGTCAAAATATAGGATATATAAACAGATGCTTAGCCTCTAGTAGTTCTTGTCCTGGCATGGCACTACTTTGGGAATAAATGCTCTTTTGATGGACATTTTCTTTCCATGTATTCTCTTATTCTACTGAAGAGAGTAAAAACTTTATATTTTTACATAAAATTAAGCAAAAGTAGACAGATAATTCATTAAGAGCAAACATTTATATTTGTAAGTTCTCATTTATTAAGTTAAATTCTAAACAACGGAACCTTCATTTTTCCTTCTCCAATCAATGGAATTCCATTTTACCCCTTGTCACCTCTCTTACACTGCATACAGACCCACAGGCACACTTACCTGGATGCCAATCAGAATGCCTTTTTGTGGTATCTTAAATCCTGTGGAAAGCATTGCCTTTAGGAAGGCAATATGAATATTCTCACCAAAGCAAGCAACCTGTTGGGAATAAGATGAGATAATTCATATAATTTAATGATCTAAGACAATGCGCAGCAATAGCAGGGGAGAGATCATCAGGACAGCACCATGAGGACAGCTCAGAGAATTCCAATAAACCTTGCAGTGGAAATAACTGTGATTTCATCAGTGTTGATAACTACTGGTTAAAAAAAAATCTTTTATCCAAACGTATCAGCAATTTTTCTTCTATTTATAGTTTTAGAGAGTTGTATAGTTGTAGAGTTGTGTAAGGTATAAGATTTGCCCAGGGTCACAGAATCAGCAAAACATGTTACATAGTCAGCAAAAAAGGACATGAGCCATGGTTTTCTTGATTCTAATGTATTTATGTATATATACACATCTATATGTGTGTGTGTTCTATGTCATGCTGCCCATGATATGAAGTACTATAATATAAAACAATATATGAAGAACCTCTTATCTCATACCTCTCAAAAGAAATAATCAAAGAGAAAAAAATAACATTTGGATTAACCATGTTTCTTTTAGTTATTTAACTTAGGTTGCCCATGTTCTAATGGTCATGAGATTCTAATCCAGACACAGTTAAGACAAAGGTATCATAGTTTTCATTAAGCAATAATAAAGGAATAATCATTTCTCTACTCAACAGTATACTAGAAATAAATACTGTAACAAGTGATTTATTTAGTCACAAATCATAGTCTCTGATTTGTTGTTGTTTGTTCTTTGTTCTCAAAGAGAACCATGACATCAAAGAGGTAATGCTATGACGTACAAGTGAATTGAATTTAAGTGAGGAAAGGTGCAAAGTTACCTGCCTCACTTTACCTACCAGAGCCATCTGAGTCCAGTAGACAGGTATAGATCAGGAAGACTGGAAATGGCCCTAGATAAAATGAAGACCTTTGCCTTAAGCTAAGATCTTCAACAGACCTCTGATTCAATCTATAAGTGAATAGGTGATCTGTGTTTTAATGTTAATATGATAATATAAAAATAACAGCATTATTATGCTCCCTATGAAAATGCACAGATGAAGTAGCAACTTGATTTCTCATAAGTAGGCAAAAACCATTAAATATTCTTTATGGAAAATTCTTCAGATAAATTCAATTGAAGATAAATTCATTGAAGTGGAAAAAGAGTGAATTTTTTAGGGGAATGAATCAAATATCTTATTGTCAATATTTAAAAATACAGAATTTTCTAAAACTAACCCCAAACTGGTATAACATTATACATTAGCAATGGATATGTGAAGCTCTTATTTAACATTTCGTACAATGCTAATTCAAAGGTATACTGCATTGTAGTTAAAAGCAAAAGCGACATTGTAAAGAGCAAACACGATTCTGTACAAGATGGACAATTTGTCTACTGTGCCCATTATCATTGTCTGAGGTTCTTCAAAATTACTAAAGAATTCTTGGATATAAATTTGTATTTTAAGTAAATGGTTCCTTAATACCAATGGGACTTTTTCTAAACTAAAACACTGGCTGCCACTAGTATATGTCAACTCCCATTCAACAAATGCTTAATTAGACAAATGCTTAGGGACTTCCTAAAGGTGATGCTTGGGCTTTTACATAGGTCCAATTCCAGTGACTTCAATAAAATTAACAATTAAATATTTCCAAATAGTCTACTATTTTTAAATATTTTACTTGAGACTTAGTATATAAAGATGGAAAGCAACATATATATGTATGTACCTATATAACATGTGCACCTATTTAAGTATAATATAATGGTAGAATGTGATCAAGTCAAAGGATAAAACTAGAAAAGACACTTTAAATATAAGGCTCACAGAAAAGATAATACTGAAGGTGGAGCTTGAAGGAAGAAAATCGTAAGAGGAAGGAACATGAAGGAAACTGGTTCCAGAATAACAAGCTGCAAGAAAGGACAGGATAAGACCAGACTTTTCCAGAAGCCCAGTTTCACTTTAACATACAATATATTAAAGGAAATGGAGAGAAGACTGGAAAAGCAGATTGAAACTAGATTGGACAGGTTCTCACAAGCCAGAGTAGGGAGTATGGATTTAATTCTTTATGCAATGAGAAAACCACTCAAGGCTTTTGAAAAGGAAAGTGATGTGGTCAGACCTATACATTAAGAAAATTATTTTGGCAGAAGTGGGAAGGATGAATTGGAGAGAAGAGATACTGAAGGCAGAAAGATCTGTTAGGAATGTATATCAATAGTTCAGAGGGGAGGTAATGAAGAATGAAAGAGGGAGAATGACATTGCACATAAAGTAGAGGGTGTGGATAAAAAGATACTGCCACAGTAGATTAGATATGGGATTTCAAGGAAGTCAAAGATAATTGCAAGGTTTTGAGCTTGACAGACTAGGAGAATGGTTGTAACACTAATAGAGATAGAGAAATGAGGACAAGGGAAAAATTTGTAAGGGGAGATGACAAGTTTAGTTTTAACTGAGTAAATTTGATAGACTAGTATGAAATCTAGGTGGAAATATTCAACAGATATTTGAAAATGCAAAGTTAAGAGTTCAGGGAAGAAATCAAAGCTACATTTGGAAATAATATATGTAGAGGTAATAATTCTTCAATTAAAAGTGAATGGCATCAAGGGGCAGCTAAGTGGTATAGCCTTGAAGCCAGGAGGACCTGATTTCAAATCTGGCCTCAGATACTTAACACTTCCTAGCTGTGTGACGTTGGGAAAGTCACTTAACCCCAATTGCCACCAAAATAAAAGTGAATGGGATCATCAAAAAGCATGGAATGAAAGGAAAAGATAGGATACATAGCAGTAAGAAGAAATTGAACTATCAAAGCAATCAGACATAAGGGAGGAAAGAGCATCAAGAAGTGAGTATTCAACACTTGGAGAAAGGATAATTAGGATGGAGGACTGGGCCAGAGAGTCATTTGACTATGGTTTAAATTAAGAAGTAGTGACTTATAGGGCAATTTTGGAGGAGTAGCAGAGAAATAATTAAATCAGAGGTAATAAAAAAGTGAGCAGAGGGGAATGGTTTGGATTATGATAGACATATTTTTAAAGTCTAGTAGTGATGGAGAGGGGAGATGTATAGACTAAGGAGGTAGAAAAATCAGGGAAGGTTTTTATAGGATAAGGAAGACCAGAGAATATTCATAGGAGGACTTCATTCTTCATAGGAAGAAGCAAGGAGAGTAAGAGGAATGAGAGAAATATTTAAGAAAAAGAGGAGAAATTTTAAGAAAAGCAAGAAGAGAAAGAGGGAGTGGGAAAGATTGGGCAATAAAAAAGTCCTAGCAGACAGGAGAAAAGATATGGTTCAAAGGGAAAAAATGGAGAGATTAACATTGTCAACATGATCTCACTTTTAGAAACAAAAGTAAAGGATGGAAACCTGATTGCAGATGTAGTAAGGTTTTGAAGAACAAAGAATAGATAGGGGAAGCCAACAACATATGGTTTCAATGAATGAGATCATCTGTAGCATTGAGAACTGAAGTTAGAGGCTTAAGGAGAGAAAAGATTCCAAACTGGAAAGTAAAGGAACTTCATCAATAAAGCAGACATAGGAAGCTTAGATCAATGGTCAGATTTCCCAGAAGGATTAGTGCTAACATGCACCTTACCATTAAGGAAAGTAAAATACAGCTTCTGCACCAAGGGCAGAGGTTGATTCAATCCCAAACAAGACATTTGTGCACTGAAAATGGTTCTTTAAAGAATAATTGAACTTTTATTTAGCAAGACTTACTCTTATTTTAGCTATGAGACAGACCTTCCAACATCTTTCTTTATGATACTTGTGAATATAGATCTTTCTAACTCATAAGAATGATCTCTTTTATGAATAAAATATTGTCCACTTCCATCTGCAAAAATTGGCTCCATTTCTAACCCTTTCATATTCTCATCAGCTCCAGAAACGTTATGTCTGGAGGCAGAAAAGACATGAGGGTATTTTCTTTGACCATTAACTCTGAAAACAGATAGGCTACTCCACAGAAAGCAGCACTAATAGAAAACAGATCTTTCAACGCGTTGAAAACTGGACTGATTGAACACAGACCTACTACTGTATTACCCCAAATACCAAGCTTAACCTGAAAATCTCCTTCTTGTACATAATGGAAACACAGAAGGATATCATTAATTTTAAAGTTCAGTTTCCCCAGCCTATTAGTCTTTAGCAAAAATTAGATTGCTGTTGGGGAAATGATTATAAAATATAGCAAAGGGGCTAAAGCAATGACCCTCAGTTATACCTGACATGTCTAGATTAACCATTTATCTTTCCTCTGCTGTTCTCTATTTCATTGATTTCTTGTTTTATATCTTATTTGTAACTATGCAACCATAAAAATACCATATATTAGATACAATTATTTTTTTTTCCTTCAACGAATGCTTCATTCACATAAAGGGTAAATATCCAGACTCCACAGTTTGATGTTGCTACTTTGATATGCAGTGATGAGAATTTGAAATTTGAACTAGTCTATCTGTCAAATGTTAGGTGATTCAGAAAATGCACTGACATTGACATGTAAAGAACTTTCCAGAATAAAAGAGCTTTTTTAAAAAAAAAATGTATTTTGCACTCACAAAAAACTCTTCCTCCCCCCCAAAAAAGAAAGAAAAGAAAAACCTTAGAGTCCCAATACAAGTGAAGGGGGACATCCAGTGGTCAGTTCCATTATATTGTTTTTTCCAGATAAATCTTCCAGGGACTTATGGATTGTAAATGTGTATGGATTCTTTTCATCAGTTTTTAGGTTTTTGCATATATTAGCATAATGTACTCAATTTATGGAGTTGAGTATACATATTGTTAAATTCCTAATAGTATTAAGATTAATTTAGTACGAAAGGTACTAACAGGGTTGTGGATTTTTTTTTCTGCCAAGAGCCATTTAGTTATTTATAACATTATTCTCAGGCCACTCAAGCAGTAAGAGGCTGTTGTATCTAGCTAGCTTTCAGCTCATCATCACCTACAATTGCCTTAGCAAATGATTTTGAAGACCTTATATCATATGCTGGCCAGATGTTCCCCACCTGGCTTTAGAACTTTATAACAAAGGTACATTGAGCTTTCCTGGATAACTTATAATAAATACTTAGAAAAATAAAATTTCATTGAGATATTCCAGAAGTAAATTATAAACATATTTACATATTGAAAAATAGGAGGTAAGAAAAATAACTTGGCTAAGTAAGTATGGATATTAACATTAAATGAGTTTGAGTTATTTAACTACAAACAGCATTTGTATCTCTTAAGTTGACTTTTAAATCAGTTTTAATAATGATGATATTGATGATTATAATGTTGACAATGATGATGATGGTGATAATAATAATGATAATAGTAAGTCTAAAGATTATTAACTAAATACCTCTCCAGTAGAAGCCATTTCACATCGTAGAATGGGGTCTGCATCTCTCAATCGGGGCCAAGAAAACATTGGGGCCTAATGAAAAATAAGAAAATAGATTTAAAAAAAGATAAAAGAAATAAATGCAACAAGTCATTTCTCACAAAATTCATTTAGGACATAGTAGACACATCAGTATCTCATTGGTGAAGGCTACTAACTTGAAAGATTGCTATAAAATTCAGTTCCAAGAATTTTCTACATTCTTGGCCAAAAATATGGGTTAAATGATCACAAATTCTTTCAGTAATAGGGCCCTTGTGACCAGTCCATGCCAAGGTTTCTAATCTAGCCTACACAGAACTTTCTCCCAAACAATGATTTAACACAAAGTCTGCTGGGCATCAAACTCCAAGACAAAGAGTTCAAACACATTTTTTTTTCTTAGTAGGCCTTTTAAACATTCATCTCCATGTTCTGATGTTTCAGACTTGGAACTAGTAACCTTGCCAGAAATAGCTGTCTGTGAGCTGACTTCTAAAACATTAAACAGTTGCTGACACCTCTTTAAAAGCTTTAGAAAACATTCTGTTTACAAATATTTCTGCCAAGAAATTTCATGTGATATGAAGAGATAAGAGATTTTTTTTTACCTTATAAGTGAAATTTACTTTGAAAGCCAATATTTATTTTTCATTTATGCAGTATATATTGCCTATTTTTATCCTAAACTGAGCATCTAACTCATGAGAAAGCACCAAAATCCAGGAACAATTTAACTTATAAATTCCAATCCCAAACATGGGTCACTGGTTATACCCCAGGGAACTAATTTAATATTAAAGCTCAGTTACCTCAACTTCAGAATTAAAATTTTACTAGTAAATATCTACCCATCTCACTAGGTTGCTGCCATAGTAACCATTAATGAGTAATTAGGAGATAAATTGTAATAACAAAACTTGTATTTCTAAAGCACTTTAAAGTTTACAAACTGCATTAATGTGTCACTAAAATGCTAACTGATGACTAAGAAGGAAAAAGAAAAGGAATACTTTTTCATTTTTGCTAATGATGAAATAGATGAATATATAGATGTTGACTGACATATGCACATATATATGTACATATTTGTCCAGATCACTAATTGAATTGGTACAAGAAAATTCCTAATGATGATGCTCCATAAACCAATATAGCACTTCTATAATTTATAATCTTGGAGAGTTGCCTGGGATAATGAAATATTAAATGGCTTTCCCATTGTTCATACAGACAGTAAGTGTTAGAAGCAGAAGTTGAACCCTAACTATCCTCTCTCCAAGAACAGAAATGTCCCTAAAAGTGTTTAATACAGTTTTAAGCATATATGTATGTTCCATATGTTCTTGTATGTGTATGTATATAAATGCATATATATATATTTCTTTATAGAGAATATGCACATATTATTTAGTTGTAAATTATATGCATTTATAGAAGTACATGTACATAGATATGAATATGCATATAAATGCATATATAAAATTTTTCTGATGATATCCTTCACCTTGAGTTGAGATAAGATGATGCCATGATGATACCATTGTGTGCCATTAATAAAGCAGCTTAATTTTCACACTCTCTATTGATATTTGCTTTCATTATGTTTTCCTTCTCAGGTTTTTTTTCCTTTCCTGTACAGCAAGATAACTGTATACATATGTATACACATATTCGATCTGTCAAATATTTTAATATAATTAATATGTATTAGACTTCCTGCCTTCTAGGGTAGAGGGTGGAGGGTAGGAGGGAAAATTTTGTAATAGAAAGCTTTGCAAGGGTCAGTGTTAAAAAATTACCTATGCATATATTTTGCAAATAAAAAGTTTTAATAAAAAAATAGAGCAGTTTAAATTGCATTCCCTTTCATTTATTTATGTGTCATGAACCACAATTACCCTATTTTAGCTATAATCCATGCACACATACACATATACACCCAGTACATATGTATTTATAGTATGCACAGGATGGAGAACATAAATTTTATAAAATTCATGTATCACATTCTCAAATAACAAAATATATTTCACTCCCTCCCCAAAGAAATTTCACAAATTACAACTCATTGACAGAGCTATGTCAATTGAATAATTGAAGGGCTCTGTAACATTATTTATAAAGAGAATATGCATCTTCCCTTGAAATATGAATACTAAAACAGTGATCTTTCTGTACATATTATCAAAAGATTTCAACTGTGAATCTTAACTATTTTTAACTTCTATATTTATTCTGAATGAAATTTCTTTCTCTAGTTTTTATGGCTCAATTTTGTTAGTCCTACTCATATTGACGTACTAATAATTTATATGGATTTATCCTATATCCTGAAATTTTGCTGAAGTTTTTAATGATAATTAATTTCTGAATTGATTCTTTAGAATTATTTAAGTGCACCATTACATTATCCATAGCAATCAATAATTCTGTTTTCTCTTTATATGTTTGTTCCTTTGATTTCAATTTTTTTCTTATTGATAGATTTGGCAATTCTAGCAATATGAATTGTTGTAGTGATAATGAACAATATTATCTTAATAGATAAATATTTACTATAAGGAATTATTTCTAGAGTTTTTAATATAAACATACATAGGATTTTCAGCAATTTTTGATATAAATATGTTGTTTTTATCACATATATTATTAACAAAATTTATTATGTTTACATTCTTATTTATGCTGAACCATTACTGTGTTCCTGGTATAAACACAATATGGTCATAGTATATAATCTTTTCAATGTATAAGCATTGCCTACTTGTTAATATTTTATTTAAAAATTTTACATCAAGGTTTATTATAGGTATTTGTTAGTAGTTTTTTTGTCTGCTTCTCCAATGAGAATGACAATGTACAAATAACTTTGTATAAACAAGATATAGACAGGATTAATTGGGAGTAGTCACAATGGAAAGGCACTAAGATTAAGGAGAAATATAATAGACTTTTTGCAGAAGGTGGGATTTTAATATATATATATGCATAAAAATATAAATATGTGTTGTATGTATATATATTTATATGTATATATACAAATATATGTATTATACTTTTTTAATTTACCTTAATAGCAACATAATCAGCTGGAATTATAGGCTGATTTAGGGTAGGAAGATGTGTCTCATCAATGTTTTCTCCAATCATCACTTTTGTGGCCACATCAATGAAGTCCACTCCAAGAGTCTTAGATACAAAGGGGAATGATCGGGAAGCACGCAAGTTACATTCTATCACCTGGAATTAAAGATGAAATTGAATGAGGTGATGAAAAAGGAAAGATAAGGGCAGTAATACATATCATTTTCACATAAGACATAATCTGAAATGCCCTGGATCATGATGTATTAGAACATGTAAACGTTTAAGAGACTAAATTTATGAAAGCTAGCTTAGTTCCCATATCACATTTCTTTAAATAGCATTCAAAACCTGTCTCTTTTTTTCTTATAACCTAGTAAGCATGCCATTGGGTTTGCTGACAGACAGCAATTTTATAAACCTGTTATACCCTCAAAGTGCCACATTGCATGGACAGATCATACCACACAATGTAAGTCAATGTGTTTAACAAAGTCATGAATGACGTATCAATGGCACAAAGAGCAAATGCATCAAACAAGGCAAGTATTACATACTTAGCAGTACCCCACTTATACATATAAATAATTGTCATAGTCTCAGTGACTCTCTAGTTTGTGTCCACAGAGAAATAGAATATGTGTGGTACTTGAGCTGACCTGATTATAACCCTGCAGTTATAAGTAGTATCTTCTCAAAAACAGCTATTACAATTCTTACCAGGACATCATTTCCTCTCACAAGAAATTGCACATTGAATGGCCCAGAGATGGCAAAAGCCTTTGCAATTTTTCTGGTGGCATCTTTTACCTAGGGTGCAGGGATAAGATAATATCATAATGATGTCATTGTATACAATATACAGCATTAATAAAGCCACTTAATTAAACATATTTCCTTAACCCTTTAATTTCCTCAGTTCATAAATTCTTGATAACCTTATCTATCATCCTTTTCATTACTGATAAATATCAGACACCATGGCCAGTGGAAAGAATATATTAATTTATCTATTATTATCTTTCCTCAGTCACACAGACAGCTCTTTTCTTTAGATTTAACTTTGATGGCTGAGGACTTTTCAGTTTAAAGATTATAGTACCAGAAGATATAGTTCAAACGCCTTCTCAAAAGCTAACATTTCACCTTCTGAGAAGTGTAGGTGCTGGAAATACATGGTGCTAGTAAAAAGGCAAGACACTTTTCTTTTATGTTGTATCCTTGAGCCAGATAATTGCCCTGTCCCGTGCAGAAGATAAGCTATGATAGGTGGATTAGGGTGGGAAGGAAGCTTCCTTCCTCTATAGGAAGGCTCTCAGTGTCACATACATGTTGAATGAATCTAGCTAGAAATCTGAGGTAGCCAGGACAGGAGAGCAGATTGATGAAAGGAGACATGGGCTCTTCACATATTCCCTTTTTGAGGGCAGTGCACCAATTTAATGAGAAGATGTTGATCACTTCCAGGGACTGAGTTCTGGGAAACTTGGAAAATTAGTTCTTGGGATCATTATTCTGAAGCTGGGACATATTTGAAATAGACGCATTTTTGTGTAGTGCCATTGTTATCTTGAGCTATTTACTCAATCTGATATTTCCAAGAACCATGTGACTTTCATCACAGCAAAACACTTTAGAATAGAAGATAAAGAAAGCAGGACAGTCTGAAATATTATATTAAGCAAACTAGATATAATATAACAACTGAAGGCTAATGTTAAAGGAAATCAGCTTTGAGAAATTCCATATAAATATAAATTACAATTTTAAATATTCACATATGATTGTAAGTTATCTATTGAATCAAAATATTCATGCTTGCGAAGGATTTTAAGACATTTAATAAAACAGAATTTATGTTTGAAAGGAGGAAAAAAAGAAATTTTTTTTCTTTAAATTTTCTTAATGATTCTGAGAAACAAATTTGCTCCAAAACATTCTACAAAATTATCCACAATTTGTTGTTTTGTTTATTTTTAAAGAGGGAATACTCCATTAAATTATGTAGAATATTTAAGAATATTTCTGGAATAAATGGACAAGAATTTTCAAAAAAATAAGAAAGATGCAGGCTCTATAACTGTCATAAATAGAGAGAATACCTATATTGATCAAAGTATAATATCAATGTGTATTACCATCACAATATATTATGTAAAATATATTGATATCTGTGCATATGTGCATTTGGTTTAAATCCTTGCATCATTATATAATAATTATAACCTTTTCAATGGCTCCTTGACTGATGGTTTGTGTTGGTAGCATCAGAGTAGCATCTCCTGAATGTACCCCTGCATCTTCCACATGTTCAGAGATGGCATGAGAAATAACCTAGACAAGAGAGAGGGAGATGGGAGAAGACTGGTTAAGCACCATTTCTTAGAGGGAGAACACCTGCCCCAAAGCAATGGATCTACCCTTTTGGAGATTCCCCACTGAAAAGCAAAATGGTGGATATACACAGCAAAATTATGACTGGAAAAATTGAAAAGCATGTTTTTTTTTTTACTAGAGTGTGCATGTTATATAAAACCATACATTGTAATGCATTTCTACTAATTACTATGGAAATAACACACTATGAAAAGTATTCTGAAATTTCTCTCTAGTGACACATTAGTTTCTTCTATCACTTTACAATCAAGGTATACTGGCCTATGTATTCCTACTTACACATAATACTCCATTCTCCCATCTTTTCCCTAATTGTTTCTTCCTCACCTCTACCTTTTAGAATTTCTGACTTCTGTCAAGATTCAATTCAAAATCTACTTCAAGGAGGTTTTTTCCTGTTGCCCCAGAAGCTCATAGTGTTTTATCCTGCAAAACAATCTTCCACATACTCAAAATGTATTTGTATATACTATAGATATATTTCTTGTCTCCCTAATTTGAATATATATACATATATATATAGAGAGAGAGAGAGACAGAGAGACAGACAGAGAGAGAGAGAGAGAGAGAGAGAGAGAGAGAGAGAGAGAGAGAGAGCAGGAGAAAGAGAAAGTTTATGTAATGTATATATATATATACACACACATATATATATGCATATATATATAAATATATATATATATATATATATAGGGCTTGTAACCATAGCACATGTTAACACAATAAATTTTTCTCAGTTTATTTACTTTAAAGTCCTGATTAATAAATTGAAAGACTTGGGAGACAGACATATTCTCTGCAACTTATAGTCCTAAAAATTTGCCTAGAGTCCTTAAAGAATAAGGCTATGGTCACATAAACAGTATGAATCAAAGATTGAACTTGAATCCAGTTCCAATAGGCTCTTATTCTGTACAGACCCAGAGGAAATGATCACTGGGTACAAAAAATAGGGAGACATCCCTATAGACTACAGGGGAAATCTGCCAAAACAAGAACAATGAATGAGAATAAACAAAAATGAAATTGAATCAAATTATACATTTAAGTTCCAAAAAATAAATGGGGAAGTTCAAGATGGGAAAGAGATTTATCTTAACAGAAGCATGGAAAGGGTGCTATATTTGAAGTCAGAAGGACCAGGGCTTGAATCCTGACATCACTATTCACTTTCAACTTTCAGCCTCAGGCAAGTCTCCTTATTTCTCTTAATCTTGATTTTTTCAACCACAAAAAAAGGAATAATACTTATAATTCTGCAATTCACAGTTTTTTTATAAGAAAATTAATTTGCAAATCTTTAAGTACTATATAATTGTAAAGTGTTAAAAGACTTCACAAGAAAAAAAAAGGATTGTGAAGGCTTGGTTGATGGCAGCCTAAACATGTGAACAAGTTAATGTCTTCCAATAAGGTAGTGGAGAGCACTAGTGGCATTATGGTGTTATCTGGAAGAAAAGAAGTCAGAGTCCTAGTTTGTAAGAATTAGTAAAACCATATATAGCATTTAATATGAGTTCTTTGTGACAATTTTTTAAAGAATGAGGATAAACTAGAGCAAATAAATAAGAGGTTGGTAAAAATGGTCAAGAACCTAGAATAAGTAACCAGCCATATTTAGCCTAGAAAAAAGTCATTGAGGATAAGGGGCTCTTCACAATACTGTTCCAATATTTGAAAGAGTATCCTATGAAAGTAAGATTGAATTTGTTCCATGTAGGTCCAAAGAACAAAACTAGAATTAATGGGTAGAAATAACTCGGGAAAAGATTTCAGTTTAATGTAGGAATGGATTTTCAAATAATTACAGACCTTCAAAATTTGAACGGGGTATCTTATAAG
Source organism: Myrmecobius fasciatus (assembly GCA_023553655.1). Taxonomy (NCBI): domain Eukaryota; kingdom Metazoa; phylum Chordata; class Mammalia; order Dasyuromorphia; family Myrmecobiidae; genus Myrmecobius; species Myrmecobius fasciatus. Next base: position 6,678 of record JAJPUD010008823.1, on the reverse strand, counting down.
ACGGCAAACTTTATTACTGGAAGTGCAGAAGTAGCCTGTTGAAGCTACTGTAAAAGAGATTTCTGTATGGTGAAAAATGAACTAGCATCCAAATATAATTTTATTTTCTCAGAGGAAACATGTTCTTTTTTTTAAACTCTAAAATAAATGCATTCAAATGAATTCTCATTTTCCTCCAAAAGTCGGAGATAACTAGCAACAAACTTGAGCAAACAAAGATCTAATATGGTGTGGTAATTTTTATGTCATTATCTTTATCTACCCCACAATACCCATTTTTTGCCTAGGCTAACCCAATTCAAAGGATCAGAGAAAGCTGGAGAAAAAGCAGAGGCTTCATTTGTAAACATCTGAGCTGCTAGGTATATTTACAGCCTCCATTGAAATATGAAAGGAAAACTACAGAAAAAAAGGAAATAAAGGAGAATCTATTTTAAAAGAACTCTAACAACAGGATGATAATTAATTCTGAAATTTTTCAAAGGAATTTCTAACAGGTAAGAAAAATAGAAAATATAGCATCTGTGACATCAGCTGGCATGTCAATTAAAAGGTATTTTTAATTGTACTACACTACTTCCTCACTGAGTTTTAAAAATCTGTTTTTCTAAATCTATCCATGAATTCTAATGTTTGCAAGGTTTCAAAATTTTGAAATTAAAAAGTAGGAAGGAGAGGGCAGAAATGTAAGAGGGAGGGCTTGGATTCTTACTCTTCCTTCTTTGCCAACAGCATCCATTTCCACTTCTCGAGCACCTTCAACAAATTTTGTCAATACCACTGGATGTTCCTGTCAAAAATAAATAAATAAATAAAACAGGAAGCGAAATCTTGTAGTTGAAAACACATAGAGTAACAAGTGAGCGATGCAGCTTATTTGAATGCCACTTTGGGGATTCTCAGCTAATACTTAATTCTAAGCACTTCATAATAAATATCTTCTGCAAGAACATGAACAGTTAAGGTAGATAATTAGGTTTTCTCCAATTTCTAGTGATTGGTAAACTGAAAATAAATTCTAAAATTGTATATAAAATCTGAAAAATATACATTTTTATATGGAAAACTTCTAAGTTTCCACATCCATCAAAATCTCATTCTTAGCTTCTTGTTCTTGGTTCAAATTATTTCTCCCAAACAGAGAATCCTAAGAGTTGGAAGGGTGTTCAGCAATCATATATGTCTGAATAAGAATCCTTTAAAAAATATATTAACAATAAGTGCTTATCCAACCTTTATTTGAAGACCTCTAGTAAGGAGAAACTTATTACCTCCCAAGGTTGTCCATTCTATTTTTGGACATCTCTAATGCTTAAAATATTTTTCTATAAAAGTAGACTAAATCTTCTGTCTTTGTAATTTATACCCATTTGGTCTTAGTGTTGCCATCAGGGGTCAAAAAGAAGCTAAATCTCTTTTAATATGAGAGTCTTTCAGATACTAGAAGGTAACTATCATGTTTCTTCTCATTCTTCACTTTATCTGGATAAATGATTTAAATTCCTTCAACTTCAGGTCTTTTTTTTTCAAATGAACTATATTTAACCTTACTCTGACTTGTACTTATGAAATCAGTCTAGAAAAATTTATTTTTACTTTTGGTGGTAAGGGCATTATTCTGAAATAGGAAAACTTACTAATTATTAGAATGAACATTTGAAATATCCCTTAATGACTAATACGATATCTGTTCTCACTGTAAGGTAAACTGAGTTAATTGTCATAAATCCTGATTGTCATAAATCCTTCAAATCTTTGAATATAAGCCTTTAGAAAAGAGAGCTGTGTGTGGGCACATGGATTTTCAATTATAGCAAGGTGACTTATATTTGACCCACAGAGAACTCATGAAGTTTAAGTGTAGATAAAAGACTATATGTGTGGGACTTCAGTACAGATATTCAATGAAATCTAATGTTCTCAGAGAGATGAAAAGTATCCAAATATAAGTACCTGAGAATTTAGAAATAGAAGGATTAGCTATATTCACTCTTTTTTCTTGAAACATGGAACACATTACAAGAAGTTGGGGTAAAAGGAATTTAAGGTGATAGGAAGAATGGATCTTTTCTTTCCCTAAACTTTGCATTTGCTAAAAACTGATTCTAGTAATAAATTTTCCTATCAGTTCCTACACTTTCAATCAGATCTGAATTGAAAACCCAGAGTGTTTATTTTATTTTATATTCCTTCCCTTTACTCAAATACCTAAAATCTTCACTGCCAGAAAGTTCAGTGAAGAGAAAAACCACTACACAGAAAAGGTGTCTGCCTTCATTTGTATGGAAACCATTCACACTCTTAATTCCTCTTTGAAATGTCTCTGATTTCACTCGTCAGCTCCCTTCCAAATTTCATTCACCTAACATCAAACTCTTCCCCTCGATTTTTTTTTACCTCAACTAGCTTTTGAAAGCATTTAAAAGGAAAACACTACTTTCATCTTCTACAGTACAAGGTCTACAGATCAATAACCCCACTGGGTAAATCTTAAGCGGATAGCACCAAGGTAATACCAGTGGGAAAAAGAAAAACAAGCAGGCTGCAGAGGAAAGCAGAGTTACTAGAAAATGGTACAAAACTTTATTAATTTACAAATAGAGGAGAACATCAAAAGAAAAAAATCAATAAGCTGAGTGAGAGCATTTAGTATAAATCCACACTGCTGACAAAAGCAAAAATACCCAGTCAGGCTTCAATCAAATTAATAATTTAATTACATTAAATTAAAAACCATAAAATCTTTAACTTTTTGAGTACCATGATTGAGATGGCTCAATGCAAAAAGCCTCCCCATACCACAGTTTTGGGGCATCTAATTCATAAGCAGTTGAAAAACTCTTAAATAGCATATGCTTAGAGCTACAAATAGGTAAATCTCTGTTTTGATTTTTGATATGCTAAACTCCAGTCACCTACCCTGAGAGGACTACAAGAACTTAACCATAATTGCCTGTGACTGAATCATCTCATTTGCACCCAGAGGAGGCTAATGACCAGAATAAACTTGCCTACAAACATTTAAGAAAAAGAAAGAAGGGAAGGGAAGGGAGAGAAATGGGCTATAATTAATGAAAGGGTAGGAAAGATATAAAAGATGATACCTGGGAGACCCTAGTTGCCTCTGCTAGAAATTTCTTCATCTCATCCTCAGAGAATACTACATTCATGGCAGACCCACTGTAAAATGGAAAAAAAAACCCTAGGTAAGTTTTTATATTTTGTTTTGTTTTGTTTTGTTTTATGGCTTCAGAAGCAAAACACGAAAGACAGAACCTACTTTGATCTCAGAATATTTCAAAGCAACCTCTGCAGTCCCAATCTCTTATTCCAGCCAAACTGCAAAAGAGAGTTCTTATCTCTAAAGTGAGTCATTATTCTACTTATTCACTGAAATATTCCAACTTCAGTAAAATACTAAAAAGGGCCGGGGAGGAGGGAAGGAGTGGTAGGGGAAAACCCTACCGAAGAATAAAAACACAAAGCCCATGGCTCTTTTGCATAACCTTCCCCAGGACAGCTCTCTCAGATTCAAGTCTTTAAGGGGAAGACTGTATCTACTTTCTGCGGCAGAAGCTTCTCATTTTTCAACAGGATTACAGACAGGATCTAATATACCCCTAACCTGGCTTCATCAGTGTTTACCACTGGTCTCAGATTTATTCCAAAGTTGTCTGGGTATATTTGCCATCAGCTCATTGTCCAAAGGGGTCACTTTATTATAGTTCTTTAGGCCCATCAGTCACCATAATAATGTGAACAGAGTGCCACTTCTAAGGCAAAATTGAACCTTTTGACAAAATGTATAGATGTATGGTATTTGACTGGGATTTGTTCAACTATGTCCTTTCTTCTAAAAGAGTGCTATCTGAAAATGAGGAATTTATTCTAAAGTCAGAAGGTTTTGTGAGGGTTTTTGCTTGTTTGTGATATAAAAAGAATGAATCTGAAAGAAAAACAAGGGAGAAAAATGAGCAAGAGAGAGGAAAGGAAAAATGAAATAAAGAAGCTAGCTTTATTTTTTCTTTGAAAAAAAAACAGTAGAGGGCTTTCAACTTCCTTTCCTCCAGCTACTTTCCCCACTTATTCCAGATTTCTGCAGAAAGTGCTTCCAATTTTTTTCTTGTTTTCTGGATAAACCTTCAGGTGGTTATGGGGGTTGGAGGGTGGAGGATAGGTCAAAAAATAACACTATAAGCTCAGTAAGAAAGTGAAACAAATAAAAGCCAGGCATACTGGAAATAAATTGTTAACAGAAGGGCAGATAAGATACCATTAGCCTTTGTCATATTTAAGCACCATATCTTCACAAAGTAAGCATACTAATGGAAATGATATTTATGTGCTATGATTACATAATAAAAAGTGAAGGACACATGTTCCACCCCTCCCCCAAAAAATAAAACCAAAGATTCCTTTCCTTTATGTGTGTTCTAAGTTTTTGAAAGTCCTGAATTTACTTTAAATAATGCCTTAAAAGGGTAATATTATGAAACTACAGTTTATAGAAAATCTCATTTAAATAAAAATACATTTTCCACCTCATTTGAAATTTTTCATTATTTTAAAGGATCCTGTCTAAGATTCCATTTGCACTTGCAAATTGTGCAGAGCAAATTGTGTTTTCTTATCCAATGTTCACCAAAGTAGTTCTTTACAAGTGTTAACATCTGAGGAGAACAAGTGATAATTCACAACTTCTACATAGGAGAGCCAAATAACTTTAGAAGTTTAACTATAGAAGATCTCCCTCTTCTATTCCTTTTCATTGCATCTTTTTTTTTAGCAAGAGCTTAAAAATTCATCATTTCAAACAAAAAACACCTGAAGAACATACTGGCAACAGGCAAAGATTTGTTGTCATGTCTGACTGTTAGAAAACAAATGCTGGCAAGAGAAATTTCTTTATTGTTGGATTTTTTTCCTTTTTTTTCCTCTGGTGTAAAATTTTCCTCCCCCCTCAGCATGGCAAGGACAAATTCTGTGTAACAATGTAAAATCCAGAAACCCCCAATTGCTTCACATTATCTTTTCTCAGGATAAAAGTGTTCCACTGAATGACAGAATGTGGATCCTCAACCTTCCTGAGATGATTTCAGAGATACCCCACAAACATAACAATTAATTAAGTTTCAGAGCTTTAGTATGATTAATAGAATACATAGCTTTTTCACTGTTTTCTCTGTAGTTGTTCTTAGGTATATTTCCTTTTTAAAGTCCATAATGAAAAAAAAAATTCACATTGATGATACATTACCTCAAGACATAGGAAGGTCTCAGCAAGCAGGGGTAACTCACAGACTTTGCAAATTCAAGAGCTTCTTTCTAAAGGAGAGAAATGGTAAAGCTTCCTATTAATAGCTAACAGTGCACAGTATGGAACAATGCTGATTGATCAAATCATAACCAAATATATCTCATGCATTCATGCAAAAAAAAAGTACAATTGAAAACTAAAAAGAGTTCAACCCCTAGTCCGTATTTCTAAATGCCAAATCTAATTTGGTTTGTGTTAGACACTGTTTCCTTATAGCTGTTTGGAAAAAGGACAAAAGTAAAGAATATTCCACCTCTCCCTCACTCAGATATAGCTAAACAATAACTCTCAGAAAAGAACATTCTCAAGTAGGTATACTGATCATGGTTTGAGGAAGAAGTGGTCTTCTAATATGAATGGGGCAGCATGCCTTCCATTTAATTGTTTCTTAATTTCTTTTAGAGTTCTTATCATTTCTCTTTTCATTAGTCATCACTTTTTATGTATTTGTGTTTGTACTGATAGCATATGTGATTTAATATCCCCATTAAATATGTCTTATTTGTAAGCAATAATGAGTTTTCTGCAAGTTCTATTGGCCAGTCAACAAGATTCTAAGGATACTATCCCTCAACAAATTAGGGTGTCACTCTAACATCACTCCTTTAATTTTTCTTTTTTTATCTATAAGAGTTACTTAGAATATGGGGGAAAAGGAGGGAAGATATATGTCTTTGTAAGTTTTTCTTTTCAAGACACTTCTTGATCACTCACTATAAAAAAAGTAATGAGACAGGTAAACTGAGCCATGAAGAGAGGATTTACTTGAAAATTGCTTTATTTCCATTACTCTGGTAAATGTATATACAAAGATATGTAGACATATGTGTATGTTTAGATTTCTACACATGTATGTGTGTATCATAAACATATATATGCATATATACATTCTATATACACATATATTCTTTTACATATTGCATTCCTCTCCTTTCAGTGATTTATGGACAAATTTCAGGCAAGTTATGAACTTGGATGAGAAAAAAATTACATTCTATTCTTATTTTCACTAATCTATAACTAAAATTTTTTATTTACTTAAATCATGTTTAAAAAAAGAAACTTTGCACTAAAAAGGCTAATAAATCCTCATCTAGTAGAATGTAAGTTCATTAAGGGCAGAGTATTTCATTTGCACGTAATTAGGGCTAATTAAACATTCTATGAATTAAATAATAATAACTTACTTTCATGTAATATTTTGCTTACAAACTGCCTTGCACACAAGTCATTTGATAATGTACATTTTATAAACCAAAAATCATCATATTGCTCTTATTGTTTTGATACCATCATATCCCCCCCCAAAAAAAGTTAGTGAATACATAATCATCTAACTTAAATGATGTCAATGTGGGCAA
>JAJPUD010008822.1:68613-82960 GCA_023553655.1 Myrmecobius fasciatus | reverse complement strand
ATGTTGGATTTTATCAAATGCTTTTTCTGCATCTATTGAGATTATCATATAAAACCCACAGAACTTGAAGAAATGAAGGTGAAGGGGGAATAACCCAGCAGGAGAAGAAGCTGGGTGTAGGTAGATGTGAGTTCTCCTCCGCCTCTCAGACCCTTTTTGGATTATTGAAATAACCCACAATTTGGTGAAAGATTGAGACAGTTTGCGCTTAAAAATATAAAGAGATAACATAATATAATGGAAAGGAAAGGGCATCGGACATAAGGAAATGGAATTTGGAAGACAAAGTTTGGAAAGTGAGTCTCCCCTGCCACTGTGTTTAAAATTCTGCTGCCATAATGTTTACTGCAGTTTTTTGAGACTTTACTGCAATCCACTGAACTTGACTTACTCAAAAGGAAATACTTTCAGTGGAATTTTTGGCATTAAAATCATGTACATTTTATAAAGTAATGTACAAAAGGCAATCCTTCCCCACATTACAAGCCCTAGGTTTTGTGAATCACCCTCTTTTTCTATCCCTAGTGCCCATTTAGAAACCTTGGCTTGTGGATCTGGCTAAGGCATTTATCAGCTATGTGACTTTAGACAACTCATCATTGTCTTAGTTTCCTCAAAGTAAAATGAGAAGTTAGACAAGATAAGTATGTCCTAATGCATTGGTAAAATTTTTTTGAATTCCCTTCCATGTACTTCTGTCATTTCACTTTCAAGTTGATGGCTCCTCAAATCTCAGAGAGCTGGAATAATGAGCTTGGAATAATAAGAGGGAGGCAGGCTAAGTTAGGAGGAAAAAGTCAGAGGGTGAAGGTGGAAGAAAAGGAAGTCAATTTTTTGAGTTAATAGGTTTTGCAAAATAAGAACCTTTGGTTTTGTGTGTGTGTGTGTGTGTGTGTGTGTGTGTGTATTCTGGCTAAAAAAAATGCCATTATTCCTGCCAGTCAAGTTAATTTAAATAATTTATAAATTAAATATTTTATATTTAGGCATATTTATGTACTTCTAAAAGAGTATGTGAAATAGCTTTAAGATCCTAAGGCCTGACAAGACTGTGATCTCTCAGTGTACCAGGACATTCATGAAGACCTCAAAATGCATTCCACTAGTGTGATTAACATTGTTAGGGGTTTCTTCATTGGGAGCTCCTTACACTAGTCATATCAAACTCAAATAGTAATAAGGGGACACTAAACAATAAATAAAGACTGCCTGTAGCCACATATTGATTTAGAAAATCATATAATTATTTATGTTCTATTTTATTTTTATTAATTTAAAAATGTTTTCTAGTTATATTTTAATCTGGCTCAGACTGCACTTGAGAGTACAGGCCTGCTGTTTGACATTTCTGCCTTAAATCAATGAAATCAAAAGTTCATCCCCTCCAAAGAAAACTAAAATGCTAACATTGGCATTAGGAGAAACCTTGAACTTTTATTTTCTCAGAGAAAGAAGTTTTTTAAGATAGTGAGAGTCAATTCAAGTTTCAACATATCATCTTTTTCAATATCTTTTTTTGATGGGTGAAAGTTAGACTAGTGATTTCAATCCTTGATCAGGAAGAGCTATGCAGCCTATAATATTAGAGACTTGACAGAAGACAGTGAAATGACATGATCACACTCCTGTATGTATGAGAGACTGGGCTCTGGGCCACTTCTCTATCTACTAAGCCATGTCATCTTATCTCTAAGCAGAAGTTCTTAACCTGGAATCCATGTTAAATTTGTTAAATATATTTTTAGAACTATATTTTAACATAGTTCTAAGTTTTAATTTCTTTTATAATCATCCTATATGTTTAATTTCAAATTTTATGCATTTAAAACTTTACTTTGAGGCTTTCCCAGATTGCCAAAAGGAGTCTATGTTGTACAAAAAAGTTAAAACCCATTTCTAGAGTGAAAATGGCTGTGGATTGGCAGTCAGGAAATCTGAATTCTATACTCATTTTTACTAAGTAGTTCTATAATCAGTAATTCAAATTCTCTTGAGCCTTAGCTACATCCTCTATATAATATAGAAAATATATTTTCACTTTTGAGCTCATTGGGTTGTTGTTTGTAAAAATAAAATATTATGTAATCAATGTGAGTTGTTATGAAATTGTATTATAGTTCTTATGTGTTTTTTTTTGTTGGAAAAGCACAGAATCAATACTATTCTTTTGAGATAGTTGAATGACAATAGGTATATTGCAAATAATCCATTGACAGATGCAAGAAAGATTTTGTCTGAGTTTTACAGTCCTAAAAGACAAAGTTATCCTTTGCTTATTATGTTGGTGTTTGAGTGTGTATGTGTGTGTATGTGTGCATATATGTGTGTGTGTACCAGGTTTTTTTATATGTCACCCTTTGCTGAAAAATCTCAGGGCATACTACAAGAGAATCATGGAATAGCACATGTAAAGTCTGATGATCTGTCCAGGGGCTTGTTTTAGTTTCCCCCCAAAAATCTCAACAAATTATTAACTATCAGCTTAAGAGCCACTTCCCCCAAATAATGTTGCGGAATTTCCCCAACAAAAGGCTGACTTATAGTCAGGATAACTTATTTTCAGAACAACATGCTACATTCATTTGTGTACTTGAGGTGTTTGTGAATATGTATACATACATTATATAACATTTTCATTACAAATTTCCATCACTACTTCACCTTCCTTGTGTGTTTCTTCCATTGGGTCCAAAGATAATGTCCAGATAAAACAGTCAGGATGACAAAGAGAGTTTCCACTAAAATATAAGAAAGCTGGGTACAGCTCCAAAAGTTGTAGCCCAGCTGGTCCAGACCATAGGGCAAGTGGGAAGGTGGAGGCGTAAGCTGCATCAAGTCCACTTCTCCTGGAAAAATCTCCCATCCAACCTTTGCCCAGGTGGTTCTAGCACAGATACCAAAGCTCTCTCGGATAAAGCAGACAGACCAGAGAAGAATGACCAGAGACAGGCCTTGAATGAACATGTTTCTTTTCCAGCTGGGAAAAAAAATCTATGGTGAGTTGACCTTATTTGTGCCAGAAGCCATGTTAGAGATTGAGAAGAAAAAAGTCTTTAAAATTCATAGTAAAATAGTTCGGATCCATTTTAAACAGCATATTTCAGCCACAGGATTTCAGATCAGAGCTATAATTTTCTGAGCCAGGGAAGCAGTAACTTGGAGGTCAGTGTGACATCATCAAATGGATTGATTCAAGAAGAGTTCTATGAGGTCATAAAGAACTTCAGAAGTTTTTAAGTTGGCAGTGTTAGAACTAGAAGATGTAACCTAACTTCCCAGTGCCGTGGATTCTTTCACTATGTGTGTGTCTGTTTATTTGATCTTATTTTTTTGATCTTTTGATTTTTTATTCAAAGAAATTAGGGCACATTTCCCATAATTCATATATATTTTATATAACTATAAATCTATGCCAAATATCTAAGTAATAAAGATAGGTGGTATAAGCAAATATTTAAATTTATAAGTAATAAAAGTGGGTAGTAAATATAGTAAGTATAGAGACAATTGAAAGAGGCAGAAGGAAGAGGAAGCAGGGCAAAATTAATTCTCCCACATCAGGCTGCTTTTGAAAGAGCAAAGGGATGGAAAATAAGATTTTGTGGTTTTTGAAGTTGATATATTTTATTTTAAAAAGCAGCCAAGTGGTTCAGTGGGTAGAGCACTGGACCTGGAGTCAGGAAGACCTGACCTCAGACACTCATTTATGTGACCCTGAGTAAGTCATCTAAACCTACTTGCCTCAGTTTCCTCATCTGTGAAATGAGTTGAAGAGGGATCCTGGCAAACTACTCCAGTATCTTTGCCAAGAAAACTTCAAATGGGGTCATAGACATGACTGAAGTGACTGAACAACAATAACTACATACAAAATCTTGTTACACACACACATATATTCTTTTCAAATACAAACTTCCTAATAGGGTGATAGTGACCAATAGTACATGTACTCTTACATTTTTTTATTAAAGCTTTTTATTTGTATAACATATGTATGGGTAGTTCCCCAACAATGATCTTTACAAAGCTTTCCATTACAAATTTTACCCCCAGTCCCCTCCCCTCCCCTAGATGGCAGGAAGTCCACTACATGTTAATAATGTTGAAATGCTTGAGAAATTATGCAAGAAACATCCTATCTACAAGAAAAAAAGAAAGAATCAGAGAAAGGCAACACAATACAAGCAAATGTCAATAGAGATCATGAAAATGTTACGTTGTGGTCCATATTTCATTTCCCTCTCTCTGGGTGTATATGGTTTTCTTCAGTGAACAATTGGAACTGGTTTGAGACAATTCTTTGTTGCAGAGAGCCATGTCCATCAGAACTGATCATCATGTAATACTGTTGTTGCTGTGCATGATGATCTCCTGGTTCTGCTCATTTCACTCAGCATCAGTTCATGCAAGTCCCTCCAGGACTCTCTGAAATCGTCCTGCTGGTCGTTTCTTACAGAGCAATAATATTCCATAATATTCATATATTGTAATTTATTCAGCCACTCTCCAATTGATGGGCATCCCTTCGTACTCTTACATTTCAGTAGATTGCTGTTTGTTAAAAAGAAAGTACATGTCATTTCAGGTTTTCCCATTTTAAAAATTCTTCACTCATCCCAGTACATTAATATTTTATGATAATCCCATATTCTACTCATACAAAATTTTTTCAGCCAGTTCCCAATTGTCAGGTATGCTGTTTGTTTTCACTTTTTTTGCTATTACAATAATGCTGCTATGAATATTTTGGTACAGATTAGGCTTTTAAGGGTATCAATAACTTCTTTGAGTATAAACCCAATAGCGAGATTATTGGAAAATGATTCTGAATAATTTTTTAACTTTCCTTACAAAATTTAAAATTATTTTCCAAAAGAATTGTATGAATTCACACTTTTACCAACAGCAAATTAATGCTTGTTTTTTCCCCACACCTGTATTAGCTTTGACATTCTTATGTGTGTGAAATGATACCATTGATATTTTAATTTACATTTCTCTGATTATGATTCATTTCTGATACTTTAAAAATGATTGCTGATAATTTTAATTTCTTCTTTTTGTGGTCTAGTAATATCCTTTTATCACCTTTGGGGAAATAGTTTATAATCTTTTAGATTTGTGTTAATTTTCTATAGATTTTGAATGTCAGACATAAAAATCTGACATATATTGTGTAAAGTTTTTTCCTGGTCTCTCTTTTTTTCCTCTTTAGTATAACTGCATTTATTTTATTTTTTCAAAAGATTTTTAAAAAAATATAACATTCCCTATTTTATTTTTAAAAAAATACTCTTCATATCAGTCAATGAATTTTTCCATTAGTCATGATTGAGAAAGTTAGAACTTTCCATTCTCCAACCTTCTTAATGATACATTTTTTTTCTATTTACTTTACTTATTCATTTTGCATTTCTTGTGTTTTATGTATGTTTAATATAATTTAGGAAAAGGTGTTGAGCTAAGACTATTTTCCATTAAATTGCTATATATTTTCCCATAGCTATTCTAATTGAATTAAAAGTTTTAATTTTTTTCCCTTTATTATATTTTTGGTTTAACTTCATTATTTAATGTATTTTATTGTTATTTTAAATGTTATTTCTCTTGATATATTTTCTTCCCCGTTTTTCGTAGCAATATTGAGAAATACTTTGAATAATTTTTGTTGTCTCTTTAGGATTTTCTAAGTAAGCCCTAATGTCATCCAGATATAGAGCTACTTTGGCTCTCCCCACTTTTTTTTTTAACCAGTCCTTATTCAATAGTTTCTTTTTCTCATCTTATTGTCAGAGCTAACATTTCTAGTATCATATTGATAAGTAATAGGTAGAATGGTCATTCTTGTTTCACTACAGATCCACTGGGAATGTTTTCAGTGTTTCTCCATCATTGATAATGCTCCCACTTGTTTTTGTAGAAATTCTTCTGAATGTATTAAGAAAAGATTATTTCATTTCTATACTTAAAAAATTCCTTTGCATTTTAGTGTTCAGTATAAGTGAATGCTGTATTTTGATGAAAGATTTTTCTTGAAATGCTCCTACTTTCACATGGTCTCCCTAATAAAGCCACATGAGGATCTGTGACTCTTCAGCTATTTAAATTCATGACTAATGCAAAGACGACTCATTAGATAGAGTGCTGGGTCAACAAGTCAGAAAAACCTGAATGTGAATTCAGTCTTCAAACACTTACTAGCTGTGTGACCTTGGGCAAGTAAACTAACCTTTGCTTGCCTCAGTTCCCAGAATGCAGACTCTTTTGGGATATGGAACAGCCAGAGAGCCCAAATACAATTATACTGTATTCTGACTTCTCCTTATTAGAAGGGCCTAATCCTTGCCCAAGTCTTCTGCCGAGTCAGGAAGGTCTGGATTCGAATCCCACCTTAGACACTAGATGTGTGACTGGGGCAAATCTCTTAACTGCGCTGTGCTTCAGTTTCCTACACTGTAAATAAGCTCTTTTCCACATCTAAATCTCTTTATTATTCTCTGAATTCTAACCAATTCCTATTACCAATTTACATTCCTTCACAATTTTAGGGATTGCTTCTCAAAAAAGTACAAAGCCTATGTCTCACTCTGAGCTGTTACTCAATGATTTCACAATAAAACTGTTTAAATGAAGATAAGGCAAGAAAAAAGCTAAATAAAGTTGGCAGAATTATTGTCCTCTATCCTCTTGGGCCATATTCTGCTGTCTTTATTATGCACATGTAATCAGCAGAAGCCCTTTCACATTATCCTGATTATTAATATGATTTAGTATGCTAATTGTTTGCCTAATATTGCATTTCAAATACATTTTTCTCCATCAGGTTTTTAAATTTTTATTAGTACAGAGTACTATAATGCCTGTTTTCCTTTTAACAGCACATTTTATTCCTTGCTCTCAATCATGGCTGCTCTTTTCCTGTTCATAGAAAACAGAGAAAAAATTTATCTTAGTAATAATCCAATCTTAATCACACCCCCTCCTGCCCACACCAAAGATAAATGTCAGGATTCTATTTTTGCTATAACATCTTTTGAGAAACTACTCTTCCTCATATAGCAGAGATGAGTGTAGTTTCAGAATTATCCCTTCTTTCCTTCTTCCTGTATCATTGCTTTTTAAAAACAGCTTGTGACATTCTCTTTCAGGTAATATTATTTCACCTCCCCACTCTTTTTCTCAGTTCTCCAATCTACTTGCATCTCTTTATTTATGGGATTCATCTTTTTATTTAGCTTTATACCAAGTGTGACTTTAAAAAGTACCATAGACTTATCACATCCTTATAGAAACTGCATCCACATATAGATTACCTTTTTTCTTTTCTTTAAAACTTAAATACAGAATAGAAGAAGAAAAAAAAGCATATTACGTATTGTTTTTAGAGCTGTCCATCTTTACTTCTTTGTAGGGATTTTTGTTCTCTGCTGTGCATTTTTTACTTTTTTCTTTTTTCCCCTTTTCCTCACCTACCCTCACTCCCAAGAAGGCTTCAATTAAGCTCAGATATGTGTGTATATATGTACATATATATTATATAAAACATTTACATACACTCATATATACTCATACACACATACATAAATATATATGTATATATATGTACCTTGGTATCCATAATCATATACATTCATATACATCTATGTAAAACTATACTATGCTTGCTTGCCCTTTATTTCTGTGAAGGTGACTAACACCATCCTTCTAAGTCCAAACCTTTTCATATTTTTTTTTGGTAAATCCACCAACTCATCATTTCCTAAACCTTATACTGTCTAGTTATTTTAAGTAGTCTAGAATAATATTAATGTGGCTTACATATTGTATAGTTTCCCTATTTTTCTCTTTTGATTAAATCTGTTTTAGCTTTAATTTTGCCTCAGTGTTTTGTTGGTTCTGCTGCTCCAGAATTGGGGACAGTAGTGTAAAGTTGCTTGGAGGGAAATACCCAGATAAAGGGGGCAGCTAGGTGGCGCAGTGAATAGAGCACCAGCCCTGAAGTCAGGAGGACCTGAGTTCAAATTTGGATCAAATACTTAACATTTCCTAGCTGTGTGACCCTGGGCAAGTCACTTAACCCCAATTGCCTCAGCAAAAAAAAAAAAAAAAATTATCTGGGTAAAGGTAGACATGTATACTCAGAACTTTGTCACTGACACAAAGTTGGAAGGGGCCATACAATATTGTCATGATGAATGACAGAATGAATATTTCAAGGGATCTCGACAAGTTATTTCAAAGGACCTTGATTGGTCTGAATTTTAATAAAATATACTCCACTAGGGATAAATGCAAAGTCTTGCCCTTGGGTTTATAAAAAAACTTCAACAACCCAACAACTTCATAAATATATGATCCAAGAGTCATGATTAGATAGCAATTATTTTGAAAAAAAGATTCAAAATTTCAGTGGATTGCAAAACCAATATGAGCAGTAATGATGTAAGCAAAAAACTATTATGATTCCGGTTTGCATTCAAAGAACCATAACTTTCAGGAATAGAAAAGTGATCATTCCATTGTATTCTGTCTTCTGGAGCATTGTGTTCATTTTGTACACTACAGTTTAGACTGGTAATCTCAAGGTTGTCCCAAGAAGAGTAACCAGGGTGTTGCAGGGCCTTGAGCCAATGGCAGATTATGATTGGTTGAAGAAACTGAATATGTGTAGCTTAGAGAAGAATTGGGGGAAGTTATGACAGTTTTCAAGTATCTAAAAAGGCTGTTATATGGAAGAAGGACTAGACTTACTCAAATTAGCCCAAGAACAGAATTAGGAGCAGTGGGTAAAAGTTTCAAAGAGACAAAGTTAAGCACAGTGTCAGGAAAACATTCCTAACAATTGGTGCTATCCAAAAGTGGAATGAGTTTCCTCAAAAATTAGTGGGTTCTCCCTCATTGGAGGTTTTTAAGAAAATATTGAGATCCACTTCCAGAGAAAGAATTGATGGCATCTGAATATAGACCAAATCATGTTTCTTTCCTTCCTTCCTTCTTTGCTTGCTTCCTTCCTTTCTTTCCTTTCTTTTTTCTTTTCTTTCTTCATAGGGTATCATATCCTTACCTGAAGGTACCCTGCCCAAAATAGTTGGGTAGATTTTTATTTATTTATTTTCCGGAGGCAATTGGGGTTAAGTGACTTGCCCAGGGTCACACAGCTAGGAATGTTAAGTATCTGAGATCAGATTTGAACTCAGGTCCTCCTGACTTCAGGGCTGGTGCTCTATCCACTGTGCCACCTAGCTGCCCCAGTTGGGTAGATCTTTGACAGGATATTTTTCTCTTAATTTTAATTTGGGTTTTTTTTTTCAGTTGCTCACCTGTCTCTGAAAAGGTCCATTGCAAAGATACAGGCAATCATTACAGATCCAGAGAAGGCACCAGGAAAGATGCACAAGGAGGACAAGGTATTTTGCTTGGCTTTTATTCTGAGACCACCCATGTTCTTAGATCTTGATGATAACAGTATGTATATCGACTATTATGGTTTTTGTGAATTATTTTATGAATGAAAAATGAATGAATAAAGCATTTATTAAGCAAAGTTTTGTGCTATACATGGTGGGGTGCAAATTAAGCACTAAGACAATCCCTGTTTTCAAGGAGCTCACATTTAAATGGGGAGACAATGTAATTGGAAAATTTCAGCTAAAAGTCAGCTGAGAGGGTCTCATGGGTAGAGCAGCAAAGTGGATTGTCATGCCTTTTTCTATATATCCTTTCCACTGATAGAATAATATCACTTTTTACTTCATTTAATCCATAGGATTTGTCCTGTGGGGTAGGTAATACAAATTGTTTATCATTATGCAAAAGAAGAGGAAAGTAGCTAGTTCACATACTCAATCAAAAAATAAACTTATTATGTACCTCCTATGTATCAGGCTCTGTCTTTTAATTAATTGTTTTTGCTTTATTGATTAATTTTAAATATTTAATAGCATAATCATTAAATAAGAGAGCAGGAATTTTGACTATTGCTTCCTAAATTCAAATGCACTATGTTTTTGACCTCACCACCACCCTTATCTCCATCTTACATCTCCACCCTTGCATTTTGCAGATGGGTTCTGAACCTCAACTGCTATTACTGTTATTATATGCCAACCTCTGAGGAGGTAGAAGCTCACCGATGTCAATAGATAATCATTGCGTGACTTGGATATGTGTCAGAGTATCAAGAACAAACCAAAAAGACCCTGTCTGGAACAACAGCTTTTAATGTTCCTGAGACACATTTTTTTTGATTGCTAAAACAGTGTTTGTGTTTAGTTCTTTAACTCATGATTTTCTCTGCATAATTCTCTTAGGGATTTTATACTCTTGTGAAAAAGGGGAACCTTTTACCCTGAAACAGGCTGCTATCTCCCTCTTCAAATGGCATGTATTAAGCCTGAGCAAGTGAAAGAGTCTAGAAATGATTACAATACATAATGAGGCTTCTTCATGGCTTGTTCAGTAGCCCATAGATAAAAGGGTGTTTTGTGAGTCTGGTTACAGCAGATTCTTTACAATAAATAAAAGTAACACAAAAAATACTTTATTTGATTCTTCTATATAATAGTCCATGCTTTCTTATGAAAAAAAAAAAAACAACCCACACATTATGAGTAATTTGCATTGTACAAGGGGAAGATAGAAAACTAAGGTAAAATTATGTTCTGTACTGTTCTTCCTCCCCCCAATTAGCAAGCAACAATAGTTATGTATCCTTATCTCTCTTCATCTCAAACATCAAAACTCTTTCATCATAAAATCACTTCTTAAAGTCACATCCCCCAAATACTCAGGACTGTGGAATAGAAAAGGGCATTGAATAAGAGCGAATTCATCCACATGTGCCTTTAAATTTTCCACTTCTGTGTTAGCACAGACTAGTGCTTTGTCTCACATATAATTTTATTATAGAAACTCTGATATATCTGATCTCGTCCTTTCTGATTCTTTCAAACTGAAAACGAGTTATTTGTTTTTACGGTATTTGTTGACTTGAATTTTTACATGTTCAGGGATAGCAAGGCATACCCCTGAGGCACTGAAGGGTGCCTTTTTTCCACTCCTTTCTAGGTGGCAAGCTCCCAGTGCTTTGCTGTTCTGATTATCTATTTGTCAAACAGACTTTTGGGAAAGAGTATTTATTGAGATGAAGCAGTAAGAAAAGCTTGCATAAAACATCCCTCCAAAAGTACATTCTCTCATAGAGAGTCCAGGAGAAAGGGTGTTAAAATTTAGACAGCATAAATACCAAAGGAATAATTCAGATCCAAGCCCCTTTGCTGGAGTCCTCAAAATATTGCTTTTTAGGTGCAGCTAGATGGCACAGTGTATAGTGTGCTGGCTCTGAAGTCAGGAGGAGATGAGTTCAAATCCAGCTTCAGACACTTAACACTTTCTATCTGTGTGACCCTGGGCAAGTCACTTAACCCCAATTGCCTCAGAAAAAAAATTTAAAAAAAGAAAAAAATATTGTATTTAAGATATGGTCTAGTTTTTCTGCTGTGCTCTTTGTAGAACTGAATATTAATCTAACCTTTCCCCCCTATACAAATACAGCTGTTTCCCAGGGAGAGAGCTGAATACAAATTCCATCCCCTATCCTTATATAAATGACCATGGGCATGTCACTCAACTTCCCATTTCTATAATTTTCCCTTTATTCTTATAAACCATTTTCCTCATCTATCAAATGGACTAATAGGACTTATATCACAGGATTGTTGTGGGGAATCAGAATTTTGCAAACCTTAAAGCACTATATAAATATTAACTATTGTTATCATGGGTACCACCACCCCAATTTATGAGAGGGTCTACTGTTTCCCTGATAACTATGTTTGGAGGTTTCCTGGGGTTGTAATTGTAGATCTTTTGACAAGTGGAATTAAAAGTCCTCATTCCCTCTTTAGAACTTGCTCATCAATGTCTGCCGGACCAAAACAGAGTGGCTTGAGCTGCATCCAGATGCAACTATAGAAGAGATTATTGAACAAAAGCAGCAACTGGAAAATATAGTGAATCCTGTTCTTTTGAAAATGGCCACTTCACGTGAGTATTGAACGGTACAGCTGTTCAAGGGGAAAATGCCAGAAAGTTTGAAAATTAAGGGGAAAATATTTTTAAGATGTCCCAGTTTCCCAACATTTTTTCTATCAATTGTCATCATAAATGCTCTTTGATCTTATCATTATTAATTGATCTGTTAGTTTAAAATTAGTTGTGATTTTCTATTATAAATGTTATCAGTTTACTTAAGCTCTTAGGTACTTAGTTTCACTAAAATTAATGTCATCTCACTGGCATAATTTCTTTTTTTTTTCTTTTTCTTTTTTTTTTTTTTTTTGCTGAGGCAATTGGGGTTAAGTGACTTGCCCAGGGTCACACAGCTGTTACGTGTCTGAGACCAGATTTGAACTCAGGTCCTCCTGACTTCAGGGCTGGTGCTCTATCCACTGCGCCACCTAGCTGCCCCTCATAATTTCTTATGAGATGTCAAATGCTGTTTTTTTTTTTTGCCATTTATACAACTCAGTGGCCTAGAAAATATTAGAATAAACCAGCCAGTTGAGAGTGTTTTACATGCATATATACGTACATACACATATATAATACAATCATGTTACATATATATGTATATATTATATAATGTGTTAATGTAAAATTATCATGGCAGTAGCAGTCAGAAGAACTGGATTCCAATCTAGGAACTTGAACTAACTTGCTATATGATTTTGGACAAGCCATTTAGCCTTTTTTTGAGTTTTTGCATTTTTAAAAGTAAAGGGAAGACACTATATAAATGATCTATAATGTCCTATTAATTTTAAAATATTAGGATTCTAATTTGATATGTAATAGGGGGTTGCTTCTTTAGTCTTTGGGCTCCTATCCACTTTTGGAGAAGCAGCTCAGGGTTATTTACACAGCCTGACCTAAAGGGCCTGGAGGAAAATAGGAGATGGTTTGCAGGGAAGGAAATGTAAAGCCAGTTAGGTATGCTTCTTCAAATCTCAAAAGACTGACTGACTTGGGGATTAATAAGAGTGAAAGGCAAGATCATTCTTGTTCTGAGGAGTAGATTAGGTACACAGTACATTCTAGTCAATGATCATAGTAATTTAGTGTTGGGTAAAACCAAAGATGCAAAATTTTGGGCAGAAATTCACTATTTGTCAAAAACTGCTGGGAAAACTGGAGACAGTATGAGAAAAAATTGATATAGACCAACATCTCATACCATATATCAAGCAAGGTCAAAATGAGTACATGATTTAAACATGATAACATAAGAGCATGGAATAATTATCTTTCAGATTTATGGATAAGGGAAGAAGTTAATAAGTAATAGAGTATTAAAATATTAAGTGAATAATTTTGATTATTTAAAATTAAAGTGTTTTTGCACAAACAAAATCAATGCAAACAAAATTAGAAGAAAAGCAGAAAACTGGGGGAAAATTTTGACAAGTATCTCTGAAAGAGGCCTAATTTCTCAAATATATATAGAACTGAGTCAAATTTATAAGAATACAAGTGATTTCCCAAATGATAAATGATCAAAGGATATGAACAAGTAGTTTTTAGATAAAGAAATTAAAGCCATCTATAGTCATGGAAAAAATGCTCTAAATCATTTTTGACTAGAGAAATTCAAATTAAAACAACTCTTGAAGTACCATTTCAAACTTATCAAATTGGCTAATATGACTAAAAGAAAAAATAATAATTGTTAGAGGGGATGTGGAAAAATTGGGATGGATACTAATGCATTGTTGATGAAGTTGTGAACTGATCCAGCCATTCTGGAGAACAATTTGGAACTCTGCCCAAAAGGACTATCAAACTGTGCATATTGATCCAGCAATACCACTACTAGAACTGAAATCTCAAAGTTAATCTCAAAGAGATTTAAAAAAAGGTGGGGGGCCTAGGGAAAATAATTGTACAAAAACATTTATAGAAGCTCTTTTTATAGTGGCTAAGAATTGAACATTAAGGGGATGCCTATCAATTGGGAAATGGCTGAACAAGCTGTGGAATATGATTGTAATGAAATATTATTGTGCTTATAAGAAATAACAAGCAGACGATTCTCAGAAAGACAAGGAAAGACTTACAGGAACTGATGCCGAGTGAAGTGAGAGAACCAGGAGAACATTGCATGCAGTAAGAGCAATATTGGACAATGAAGAATTGTGAATGACTTAGCTATTATCAGCATTACAACATTCCAAGACAATCCCAAAGGACTTGTGATGAAAAATGTTATCCATCTCCAGAGAACTGATATTGTATAAATACAAATGGAAGCATAACGCTTTCCTTTCTCCCTCCCTCCTTTCCTCCCTCC